>UZAN01042334.1:0-28268 GCA_900618425.1 Echinostoma caproni
GTTTTCTAATTCGTGTTCCGTGATTCCTATTGCGTAGTTCGTGTCCTGAATTCTGTGCGTAACTTCACTACTACTACTTCTACTATCACTACAGATACCCAAATGAAAGATGCCGGGTTTCCGGTACTTTATTTTGCTGGTCATTCAAAATATGACCTTTCGTAATTTGTCCCTTTTGGAGTAGTTGAGTGCCATTTTACTGTTATTCCTGTGTCAAGAATGAACATCTGGTACGCGGGGTTGCAAAATACACAAGATGATGATGGTTTCCCATATTCAAACTTGAGGGTATTGTGGAACCCCAGCTCGATTAATCCACAAGATTGAGTAGTTTATCCACGTATTCTTCATCAATCTGAGGTTTGCTCTCCGCTCCATTTGTCACTTACCATGATAACTCAATGAAAATTGAAGTTTCTGTTGCAGGATTACACGTTATAAATCTGTTGTCATTAATTGTTCAATTTCATCACTGCGTCTGTGTTATTTGAAAGATTATTGCTACATTGTGGACTTGGTGACTTCAGAACAAAATCAAACTGCGTTCAGCGCGGATACGGATCTTAACAATATTTGTATGCTTGCGTATTGATACCCAGGTTTGCTGTTTCTCACAGGATGCCTTGGCTAACAGTGCTTACATCCAATGAAAAATACTGCATCCCCATTGCGAAACACGGAGATTACAATTTTTCATCCATTAAGGTTGAAAAATTCGTTAACCATCCAATTCCAAACTTCAAATAATAGTTGGAGCCAACGATCAAAATCTCTCGATTAGCAAAAAGCTCCGAGGAATTATCTTAATCATTATATGTTGCTGGACGGTGGATTGTTCACTCGCGCGAGAGTGCGAAACAAAAAGGAATCATGACTGGATTGGTGTTTTAACTATAATCGGGAAAATATTCATGACGGATTCTAACAACTGGAATGAACCAATTCAAGACAAAACTCTTGAAACCCTTGAATAATAGTCAGATCGCTGTGAACTTCTACCACTTGGTTTATATTTACCATATTCATGAGTTTCACAGCCTACTGCAGCAAGTCAAATAGGTCAAACTGCATCCATTTATGCTACCAGCCAGATGGCCAAAATGTAACCATTTTATCTGCCACGCTGGTAGATACCATGCGTCTGAACAGTTTACTTGCTAAGAAATGGAGTCCGTTAGTTGCGACACGTGAATCAAGCAGAGCAACTGAGACTGTAATTAGTTATCGCACGTTCACGGGGCAGAGCGTAGTACCCAGATGATCAGCATACATGGAGAAAGCTGTATCAAGGTGTTCAAAATAATGAATGATAAAGCCATTCACCACCATTGACTTGTGAGATTCCAACTACCTCAATAAAAGCTAGCCTCGTATCACGTACCATTCCGCTCCACTTTTAGGATTCAGGTTCTGAAGGCATATAAGGAAACTTAAACCAGTTTGCTGTAAAGTGAAAAATCTACGGCTGAATTTGTTTGATAGTCCACTGTGATTTTTATTTCCGGAGGAAAAACCTTTCTTCAGAATTAGACTAGGCGTTTTAATGAACATTCAAACCACATTCAATAAAGGCAAATGAATGATTGTGGGACTGTAGTTCAATAACGGTGGAAGTAACTCTCGATCGCAGTGAACGGAGTACCACACGGTACATTTCCAATCTGGCTGATACCCGTGTCAAGTACAAATTTGATTTCCGGTTAAATCTGGGGTCTGGTAACATCCGTATTGTGCATTTTGTGGAATAAGGAAGATACTTGGTTGATACAATTGGTAGCCGAATCAATAAAGATAGATATGGGACTTACCCTGGTGAATGAACTTCAATGGTTGTGGTGGGATTATGTAACGATCTGTGTGTGTTTGTTAAGAAAGCAATAAACAATGCGGGGTAATGCGAACTCCGATTCAGATGAAACACTCGCTGTATAGCACAGGCTGAGGAAGAACCAAGTCGATCCATGTATAGACATTGATCGTTTTATTCATTAAAGGATGCAAATAAATAGCGTACGGCTCAACCACATTTGGGTTTAGTATGTAATGGTCGGTATTGCGGTTTTCTTGGTTTCCTGCGTGATCGCGTGTGCTTTAGCTTACCAGATCGATTTCAATCCTCGTTTCATGATGTTTCATGATTGTCTTGAAGCTCTCTTTTGGTACCGGATTATCTGTGGTGATCCTAGCTTACGAGATGATGCAAACCACGAAGAGATACGTTACAGTTTTGGGACAACTGTGATGAACCAAGTTTCCCAGGTAAGGACATCAGTGCGCCTACGTTTTATAGCTTCTGTACTACAAACCGTAGGCCGAGTTTGTCCACTAATCTGGAGCCGTGCGGCTGAGACTGAAGCTGTACAGCGCTAGAAATACTGGCACGGAATTGGCAAAGGCCTGGATGACCAAAGAACCTACTTTTCACGGATTATTTTGACTCAGTGACTTCTGTCAATAAATGAACTACTAATTCTATGGCCTTTTCCTTGTGTATCGGTTACGTGAGATACTGTCGTGCCAGTGTTGTGAAGTACTGCTCACATTTGTGAGTAACATGTACAATAATGCCATTTGTGGTTTTCTTCACGGATCAATATTTATCAGAAGTATCGAGGGCAAATTGCAGTGTCTCAAAGAACAACTATCAACTGCTCCATTCATTTATCAATGTGCTGCCGGGAACTGCGATGAGATGTTGCAAATGAGATTTCTCTTATATTTATGCTAAATTAATGATTTCCAAACCATAATCTGCAATAAACAACTTATCTCGACCAGGCACCACCTGGTGGAATTATAAAACTAGTACCAGTGTGATCAAGTGCTCAAGTGGTCGACGTGATTTCGGACAAATGAGTCGCATTTCATGATAAGTGCGTAGCACAACTACTACTCCGATCTCGTCATATGATTACCGCAGTATGAGTGCTCTCGTATAGAACAATCACTATCCGGCAGTAGAGGATATCAAATACTAAATAATGTTGCTGTTTGTCGGCATTGGTCAATGGATTGTGGTAAACCTTTGCGACTTCAGTAGCTTACTTTAATATTTTAGTCCTATCCTATTTTCCAAACTGTAACGTCAATCAGGAAGGAAAAATGTTATGTCGATTTTTGTGAAGTTGTTCACAGCGTATAGATGCAGTGATTCTGTTGCACCCATGCATCTTAATTCAAACAATCCTGTTATCACATACTAATCAGTTCCAGTCCGTTCAAGATATCTGCAAGGATGTATGTATGTTGAGGCGCCCTAGAAAGACACCTGACCGCATCAGCCGATTGCGATTTTGAAAATAATGATAAGCAACCATTAGATGTTAAACGTCAAGGAGGTAAAATTAGTTTTAGATTTCAACGGGGTTCCTGTAGTACTGAATGTAATGCACATTGCGTGGATCCCATTCAATTGCTCAATATGATACACGTTTAAATTACTCCGGCACCGCTTATCGCCTCCCTTGCAGTATACCTTGAAGTGGGCATTCAGTGAGCTATAACTCCTTGCCCACTTATTTAACATTGGTGTACAAAGGCAAAAAAGAACGAAACTAATGTCCAATGTTGTGTGAACATGAAAATATTTCACCAGGGTACTCAGAAACGTTAAAGATCCCACTCAACAGTTCTCTACCCAGGAAATCAGTTTCGGAAGAGACGCTTCGTGTATATATCGATCTACTGAACTTCCGCATGACTAGTGTAAGAAGCTTCACGTTTGGCAAATTATTCGTCATCCCTGACGTCCAAAAACCATTCAGATAGCTATCTTTCGGAGTCAGGAAATAAATACATATTATTCAGCACAGACTGGACATGTTATACGTAGTCCCTGAACTTTATCTTTCGCTGCTTACATACTTGTTCCGATAGACGTATCCACATTGTTGAATCGGGTAGGTGTTGCGCAATAAGCCACAGAATTATTCAACAACGCCCTCTCAAAAGCTGTTGTGAAGTAGAAATCATTAATGCTGTGTACGGAGGAATTGACCCATGAGATTTCCTTAGCTACTTCAAGTGAATTCAATTATAAGTAAACGTACAAGTTGCCATACAAACGAACTATCAAAACGTCCATAATCCAAATGGATGTGTTAGCCTGATTTGGTTTGTCGCAGGTCTAGACAGGAAAAGCTTTATGCACCCAAATAGTCTCTAATAACATGTTCGATTATTCAGGGTTAAAAAACTCTGATCCTGGGAAGATTGCTTAACTTATTGTGAGAGCACAGTTGAGAAGCACTTAGATTTGTAGTTTATGCTCCATCGGATGTTGTGCACAATTTATATGGTTCTCGTACAGCACAAGGTACTCACATGATGGATGTTGTCGTGCTGCGATTGAATAAAGTAAGTTGAATACAAAATGTAAGTAGTACACTGGAGACAAAACTTAGCGTCAGTCGATTGGCTACTCACAAGGGTACGAACTCAGATTCAGCGGTTCAAGTGATTATGCACAGATAGGATGAGTTGCGTCTCTTTATATTATGTAGGCAAACTTAAACAGTAGTATGCGCGATCAATAATTCTTGCATTGAGATTTTCAGTTTGCCGGTTCGGATATAGGCAATGGATTAATTTGTTCAAAAAGGAATCTGAGGTTCTTGTGATTTAAAACGCTTTTCTACGGTATGTGTTCCCTCCCCCCCGCCCTCCCTAAGGGGGTTTGATGTTACATCGTCTGTGGGGCAATTTATAAAATATTGTTCGATTAGGCGACTAGACCAACTAACCAACAGATCACTAACCAAATTACAGATACATTGCTGATGAAGACTCGGTTTAAGAGGGCGTTACATTACGTGAGTAAAATAGAGCGACGTGAAAAACCATGCTCGCAAGGAGTGAATTTTTCACATTCCGAATTGATGAATCCTGTTTTTTTTTTATAACTCTTTACTCATGCAATTATTGACTTAACAAAACCAATTCAGTTTCAGTGATTTAATATATGCCCGTTATCGCAGGTTTTCTCGATAGACTTATTAGTCGAGAAACACAAAACGGAGGGTCGATTTGCAATCACTACCTCCCATCGACATGGTGGTTTGAAATGACATCAGATATCATTTTTTTATCGTACAGTTAACTGTCAAACGGATTCGGTATTGTCATTGTGTAGCGTATCAAACCAACTATTGGACCTTAGGGTGATTTGCTTCTTCTCGATATAAGACGTGTTTGTGTGGGATTTCCTGACATCCGAATTGCCGGTGAATATGTGAACCTCAAGATGCAAAATAATCTACATTCAAACAAATAAGGAATGATTTTGCAATCATTTTTACATTGTTGTTGTCCAGTTCAGGCGGTTTTTTGGTTGCAATGAAAATATTTCCGTATTTTACAGAAATTGTTGATAATAAGAACGTAGGACAATAGTTTACTCCATTAAATCCTGAAATCCACTCGAGTGAAACTTGACCGACCAGGATATATTTTTATCACTTAATTGGGCTTAATAGGCGTGTTGCTCATTTACATCTAATTTCGTGATTTTTTCGTGGTTGCCGTCACGTTTTTGGAGGGTGGTTCGACTAATGATTATGATAGATAATGAAATATAAACAAAAGTGACTAAATCATGAAGACATGCTTGGGATAGACAATTCACGATATGCTCAAGCATGCGCTATTCAACTCTATTAGTTCACTTATTTGGGGGCACTGCAGACAAGCTCACCTAACAAATTTTGGCGATAGAAATTCCTGCCAACCGGACCCGAGTAACCTTTTTTTGACAGGGAAGTAACAGTCAGAGCGGTCGATTAAAAAGTAAACCAGATGAATTGGGACACAGTTGGAGATTATATCTTTGAGCAGAAAAGAATAGTGAACGCGTATAGATGTATTTTGTGATAAATAAGTGTTCTATTTCGCCTGTGAAGTGGCCACTTCACAAGCACTGATGATGTCACCTCGGCTGGTGAGATGAAACGTTTGCAAACAAATTGCCAAGCTCGGTAAACAGGCGAAATGGAATTCAGTTCACCCGAGCTACGAGAACCGATTTTCAATATTTTGTCAATAAATAAGTGTATTTATAGCTGTACTAAACGGGGTTTGTTTGCTTTTGTATTTCTTCATCCATCTATTTCATTTGTTTTTCAGTTTGACCTAACTCAAAATTAATCAAGTTCCATTTATTCCCACCTGTATGTGCCATTGCGTAACGCTGTTGTTGAGTAACATGTGCAGCAAATAATTCTTCGACATGAAGGACCGGATAGCATTGGTGTCTTTCCTTTTCAGTATACAATAAACATTCCGTCGTGCACGTTGTAATTCAGTGTAATACAAACGGTGACAATTATTATTCACAAATAAACGAATAGGTCTTGCAATGATATACTGGAATTCGGTTGACCAATCCCAAACTTCACTTGATATTTTGAAGTGCTCCAGTTGTCGTTCCGTTTTATGAAAATCATTCAAGTAACCCTAGAACAGACCGGTGCTCCGTGCTCACTGAAACGTTCCTCAATCGATATTGATCTAATCGCCTTCGGTTATCAGCTAGAACGTTGCAACCCGACGCGTTTCAGACTGATGAAGTAGAGTAAAAGTTGGGTGAGTTAGGCTCTTGAAAATTGTCCGGAGAATTACAATAATGACCACTACATTTCATCGATTTTCAGATATTGAGAAATTTTCACTTATTAGACCATAGTAAAGCTTCGTTAGATGCTTTCTACTGAATACCGTTTTGATTTGTCGACCATCATGCGAATGTTACGAAACACATAAACATACCGATTGCAGAACTATAGAGTACACTCTATCTCAATCCTACAACATAGTGTGTGGTTTCCAGCGATATAAATGGATATGGATGGCTTAGTCAACCACAATTAATGTATGTAGGTCTTTTAAATTTCAGACACATGAGCTTTTCCCCATTCAGTGGGCAATGCGTGACCGATACGTTATTAATCTGTGCATAACAAATGCATATGTGAGAAAGAAAAATCGTCCTTTTGAAATGCGAAATGATCAGTTTGCAGATTTCTGTAGGTTAAGTTTAACCCATAATAAAAACCCTGCATTCCGTGCTTTGTACTCATAAACATTGTTTGTTGGACTTTATTAATGTTAATCTGTTTTTTTTCAATCCTATAGATTGTTTGCTCAAAACTGTAGATCGATGCACCGACGTGAGTGGGACAGATGTCGGTTGACTATGAATCTCTCATTGATCACTCAGCGTTTAGCAATATTTGATAACATGTGAATATTGAATAATTGCCAAAATTATTCACTTATAAATGACACACAATAGTGACATGCGCAATCATCCGGAGGATGTTCTGTTCAAATCTACTAAATCGGATCTATCCGTGATCCATTTTTGATGCAAATGGTTGGATAAGTTTGAAACCTGCTTTATTGTTGTTTTAATGACTGCCGGAATCTACCGGTGTTCATAAGCAGCAGAACGAGGGTGGGGATCCCAGTTATATATACGGGGACTAGACGCAGTTCATAAGGGAATGGGGAAAACAAAACATCCCGATTTATTGACCAATTCACTTGAAACAAACCGGATCAGGAACAGTTCATAGTATCGTTCAACTTACTTCGAATGACTGCAAGAATATGGGTGGATGCATTTGCGTGTCGAGAATGCAGAAACAATGGACTTGGTTTGGCACGCGAGAAGAGGAAAATCCAGAACAATTGCTGAAGGAAAAGAGTATTTGACCGAGTAAAGGATGTTTTGCCGCTGGATGAGGTGGATCACTTTTGCCCCTTGACACGATTTCGCATCGCCATTGGTAAAAAGAGATTGTGTAATACCAACCGATCAGTCAGCCCTACATTCCATGTTCATGGAACAAAATTATTCAATGCAAAACTAACTAAATCGAATGCGGATAGCGCAGCAGGGCAATAGACGAATTGAGCTATGTCGTCCTCGGAAGACGTCGTAACAATCCCGGGTCGCAACATTTCTGCCAAACCATTTTCGCCTGACTACATGTATACAGACAATAAAACAGCACTATTCCCCTCCGGTTACTTAGACTGGCGCTATGTTAGACATGTTTGTCTCAATTGTTAGATAGTGAATTAACATAACCAATATTGGAAGAATAAGATCGACTGCACTAGTTGGAGTACCTCATGTGATAGATTTTCCGCAAGCACACTTTCTGTATAATTATTTGTGTTGCATCAAATTGAAGATTGTGGTAAATTCGTCAGCTTTTGAGGAAGAGAAACAACTGAAGAATATTAGTGCGGTAAACCAGGAGACCGGGATGGTTTTTGCAATTGATTAATCGGTGATGCTTTTTGGTGATTATTGATGCTGAGAGATGCTACTACAACCGAAGTTCTTGAATGTAGTCATTTTGTACACCGTTTTGCCGGTTTGGATATTTCTTTAATTCAAAGACAAAAGAGATCAACCATTGCTCGATCAAACCGCGCGGATTGAAGTTTCTCTCTCTTGCTGCATCAGCAAAGATCTGCGTGTCACGCTTCGAGCCGTTTTGACACTCTGCCAAAGCAAAGTTTATCTAATCCGGTGGAAAGTTATTCTTATTTTAACTGTATCATTCCCGGAACATACAGTTTAGGCCATTACTTATCGGGGCTTCATGAACATCGTCAAATGAGTTAGCATGCTTGACCTGTGCATTTACGGGAATACATATGACAATGAGTATATCCTCTAAAATGTTTCCAATAAACGGCTCTGTTTCTTGTCCTCACTGCGTTACTTTGGTTCATTGGATACCATTTATTATTCTTTTAAGATCCCGATCCAGTAAGCTACAAATCATTGAGAAATTTATTTGTTGTTCGCGTGTTCATTATCTCATGGATATGGTTTTCTGTGAAGTAACTGACTGATACTAATCAGTCACCATTGGTCGTTATTGACGAATTTGAAACACCGACAATAGGCAACAATAAGTCCCAAGAGGGAATTATCGATAGAGATTGAACTGACCGTTTGCGCCACTTTGCACCTGCTGATTTCTTTCTGAAATTGGTGGAAACCAGAATAGATTTGCATTTTGATGGGCAGGATTTTTCTACACGTGGAAAGTTTTAATTGAAAACAAAATCCGGACAAGGAAACAAAACGTCATGTGTTGCTGTTTGCCCCAAAACAATAGAACGATGGAAAGGTGAAGCAGTCATGTGCAAAAATTTACTAGCCTCCTTTCTATTTGTATTACACACCTACGTGTGATGAACAGCAGACGGGGTGAACCCCATATTCACGAGGACCAGCTGCTCCATGGTGGAAATCGGCAACCTAAGCCCCGCGGGACTTGGAGTGGAGATAGATAAGGCGTGGTATTGAACCGGACGACAGTTGAGCTGTCTACCACTAAAGTCAGGTGCCGGTGGTGAAGACAGGATCTGAATATCCTGCGGACTTCACCTTCACACACAATCCTCGATTCAACCATACACTCAGAAGCACTAGACTCGAGTTTCGCTCTTATTTGAGCTCATCTGTAGTGCATATCCACCGTTCCGTACGGGATTTGAACTCCGGACCCCTCGCATGGAAGGTGTGTGCTTTACCACTGTCCCAACCAGTTCATGCCATGGCTGAACCAAAGTGCCAATTCATGTTTGGTCAGATGTCGTCTTCAGTTCACCTGAACAGAAATGAATTGGCACTTTGATTCAGTCATGGTATGAGCTGGTTGGGACAGTGGTAAAGCACACGCCTTCCATACATAGTTACTTTACTTTACTTTACTACGGCTGACTCCTCGGAAAGGATAAGCCGGCTCCATGAAAGATAATCATGAAGTTACTTGGGAGTTCGGTGCGAGAAACGTCTCCAGCGTCACTCGGCGTTTTTCTATTTTGAGGGCACACCTCTAGCCTTTGCACTACCAAGTGCGAACTGCAAGGCAGCAGGAAGTAAACCCTCGGCTCTAAAGTGAGGGGGTCAACGACTTTAGTTTTAAAAGGCCAGTCACATCGACCTTTGTCACGTTACCGTCATTGGGCTGATGTGTCTTTTAAACAGGAGCAAGTTGACCAGCCTGAAACCAACCACATCCTGATAGTGCCCCGGCTGTTTGTTCGCGACTGCTTATTTGTTGCGGTATACCACAACTAATTCACAGCTAACCTTCTTCGGTGAAGGTATCCCCTTATCCACAACCCGTGGACGCGCCTGGTAGCATTCAGCTCTGCTTTACCATACGATGGGTCCGGAGGTCAAATCCCGGAAGGAGGGTTGGATATGCACTACTGATGAGCTTCAATAAGAGCAAAACTGGAGTCTAGTGCTTCCGAATTCATGGTTGAATCGATAAGCTGAGAAATGTGCCTAGAGATGAAGTCCGAAGGATAGTCACCTCAAATCAGAATATTATCCCACACCACACTGCTCACAAGTAATTGTGAGTCAAATGCTAAATATCGTGGAGATAGAATGTATCAAATAATATATTTCTATCAATATAGTAATTGATTAGGGTGTATCATAACCCACAGGTTCGCATGGATATCGGTCCATGCTTAGTAACGAAAAACTTTCAAAATGCGCAAGGTTGAAAACATATTGAAAACGTTCATTATTTTGTTATTATGTTAATTTGCATATAGAGGATATTAACGATTGCCTTGTAGTAAACCTCATGTCTTCTCAAAATATCCATCATATGTCTAACTGTTCGATTGTTTTCTGATTGATTATCCTTGAAAGTTGCTAAATCCAACAAAAAGGTGGTCCCTCCGAGTTCTTTCCAATCTTGTAACCATTTCGATTACTATTGGGTGCATTTGGTGTGTGATGCACACCGACATGATCTCTTTCCATCTAAACAAAGCATTTGCAATTCAGAATGGATCCTGGTTTGTGTTCGTAATCAATGCGGATTAGTCACGGATTATGCCGCTGGCTCTGTCGCATCTAGTTCTTTAGTTGTTGTGCTTGGCAGAGAATCACGATCTTCCAGGAGGTCAAAACTTGAATTACTCGATCAAGAATACCGGTTCTCGGAGTTGCAATCAACTGCCTGTATTTATCATGAGAACTATATCATTACTATGACTACTCCAGGCTCAAATCGTTGTTCAGAGTTTGACGTGAATTCACAACATTACTTTGCATTCTTCAAGGAGGCATATATGCGTAGGTGTACACCTCGATTCTGATGGAGGTTTTGAGCAACAATTGTGGAAAATTGGCATAACTTCCTTCTGCGATCAAATGAACTCACGCGCATTTTTCAGTGCCGCGCGCAATAATTCAGCGACGATTTGATAATCTGTTGGTCGAATAAATGGACCGTGTTCTCGATATAAATGCTGCTCAAAAACAAATGATTAAAAACCAATATAGGCTTGTGTTAGAAAGCAGGCTGTTCTCAACCATTCATGGACGAGTCAAAAAATGTAAGATGCGCCACCTAAAGTATGCTTTTTCCTCCCGCGGTATGATTATTTAACGGGAAAATCTGTTCCCATCAAGTGTGTTGTGTTTGTCGGAGTTGTGCCTTCATGAAATCGGAATAAAATGATTGAAGTTCTTATCGCTTACATCAATCGAGGTTGCATTCTCACTGACAGATGGTTATACTGTTGTGCATACAACTTTGAATACCACTTGATAGCCCTGTCACCCGGAGAATGCACTGAACAGAATACCTAACGATTCCGGTTATACAATTCTATTGAGCCACATGTGCGAGATTTGAATAGGTAAGTTTCTCAGCGTACACAGTGAAAACTACGCCAGTGATAACTTACTGAGACGTTGAAGTTGTTGTCGATACTCTGTTGGTTCTATTATTTGCAGACAAATAAATCCCTGTTGTTTCAAATTAACTGTGTGCCGAGCTTGGTAATTTGTTTGCTAACGTTTCATCACCAGGAGAGCTGACATTTTCAGTGTTTTTGAAGTAGAAGTGTTCTGCTTGTACCCGTTCGTTCATAAGTGCGATCTTCTCTACCGACCGTGTTTTTCCGTTTTCCGCACTCAGTTCGGCTCGGTTCGCCGGTAAATTGATATGAGGGTTTTTTAATAGGAC
This sequence comes from Echinostoma caproni, assembly GCA_900618425.1. NCBI lineage: Eukaryota > Metazoa > Platyhelminthes > Trematoda > Plagiorchiida > Echinostomatidae > Echinostoma > Echinostoma caproni. The sequence goes on from UZAN01042334.1 coordinate 12,024, forward strand.
GAGGGTTGCTTTCTCATCATGATTGTGGTTTTAGTCTCTTATTACTGCATGACGTAACCCTTTTGTCGTATCATCCATGCTTTGTATTGGCTTGCACGGGTGACCCAATTCAATGTGCCTGTGGATTTTGAATTGATTGAAGAGTACCAAGCCTCGAGAAATTCTTTGGTGAACCGCGTCAAACATCGTGAGAACAAAGGTGAAAACAGTCGGTGGAGAAAAACACATAAACGAACGGGTACAAGGGGAACACTACCATATCATATGGACTAGGGATGTCTCGTCGGCTGGTGATGAAGCGTTTCCAAATAAATTGCCAACTGTGGAGAACAAGCCAAAGGGAATTCATTTCACCCGAGTACCAAGAGCCAGCTTTCAATATATTGTCAAAAAATCCACTTATTTTTACTGTGAAGATTTTGGTTAATTTAATGACACCCTATTTTTGCCGCTTTGCGTGAAGAGGTGCCTCCAGAATGACAACAATTATTATTTCATTTGGGTGTCTAATTCGGAAATGAAAACGAATTGCTTGCCTGCTTTCAAATAGTGACCAATAGTGACCAATGTAATTATTTTCACCAATGATCCATGGTCCAAGCTTGTGATTGTTTCAATCTGAATGCTAGGAAATCATCATTTGCTTCATTCCTGGAAAATTTTCATATCAGTGAGACTTGCTTAACATTAATCTAAGGTACGGCTCGTGTATGGACGATGAGAAGAACAGCTTGATATATTTGTTGATCGCATTTTCACTATACAAGGATAATTTTGTATATACCTTGTAGCCATCCTCATTTGTTGCAATGGAGTTGCAGACGAAATTCACTTTAGATAAAATCTCCAACGAGACAAAAAGTAAAGGATTGCAACCTCAACCTGAAAACAAAATTGTTCCCAAATTCAATATTTATCCATAACAAGAACCACGTGATGATAAGTGCCCAAACAGTGAATGATTTTTCTATTCTACAGGCTAATTTACTGCGCAGCAGAATCCTTAGATCCGTTATTCATTGGTAATTCAAGGGGTTCCATAAGCGGTCTTGCAGTTCGTTCTACGACATACTAAGCATAGCTGATTTCTCCTTGTTGGAAACCGTGGTTCATACGTAATGTGCTCGCATCCCTAAAGAGACCACAAACAGTACCAAAAAAGAAACCGTTGCGATTGACTTGCACGATCGATTTACCAAGTATTTCAGTCCCCTCGCCCCGGCCCTCCAAAACAGATACTCGGAAGTAATATTTCCTCGGCATGCTTGCAGTGGTATTGCATACCACAGAGCCGAGTCGAATTGTGATATGAGCGCGTTGTTTAGATAAGACCGAAGGCCCAAATTTCTCTGCTTTCACAAGTTATGAAACAATAACAACAAAAAGAAAAACAACAACAACAGGTCTGTGTTACATTTAACTAACCCCTTTCTTCTTTGTTTAAATGAGGATCACTTTCTGAAATTGATAGTTAAGAAGTGGAGGAAAAGTAAATATACATAGATAATGGTTTCGGAATGCTAATACAATGTATCACATATCACAATCACATTATATTTAAACAGTATTCAAGGAGAAGTATCTATGAGGTTATGTAACCTGTGACAAGTGTTCCACACAATCTCCCACATTTGTTTGATATATATTCAAACTCTTGTGTGCATCAGTATAAACATTTTTGAGCATAGTTTCAACTAACCCCCGCAGTTTCTCAAAGATTCTTTAATTCAGATATCATTCAACAACACGCTCATGTATATGATCAGTTGAAGTAAGAAACATAAATGTTGAAATGAGCAATTTTAACAAGCTGGTGGACGATTGAGGTGCTTGATATGTGTTTGGTTAGGGGTTGAGGTCAAGTAAGATGTGAAAATTACATACGGAAGTGAACTGGTCCGAACGATGTGATGAATGTGGTGTTTCTCGGTTATAAATAATTATATAAATGTGTATTTAAATTGATGTACAATATCGAATCTAACCACATCTGCCTTCTAGCGTTGATGAAATGAACAAAGGGAAAAGGATGTTTACACAGATCTCGTTTTAACGGAATGAAGCCCAAAACAACCAAGTCTGTGCGGTCACCTCGGTCATCTCGTCTTATAATGCACAAAGACTCTGAGAGTATACTCGATACAGAAATCCTGTGTCACTCTTCGTAGTCAGAGCTATAGCCAGTTCATGGTTTTTCGTTCCAGTTCAAAGTTCCGAAAAGAAGTGACCGAATCATCTCCATTCGATAAACGTTTGGCCGGAAGAAAGTGAAAAAACGGACATGGGAACAAAATGCACACCCAGTCCTATTTGTAAATATCATGAATGACATATGGTTCAACAATACGATTGTTGAGTTCAAATACCGGAAAAACTCACGGACGTTTGCAATTGCACCTCGTAATAATCCAATCAGAATTTCATTTTCTAAATAGGTGTATATTATAAAATATACAGAAATGAGTGGATAAGAACGTTGACTGTATTTCGATCGATATGATGAACCCACTTGCATGAGCCTACTGTATGACGTGAAATCCATGGAACTGCACTGCTCACAAATGAGACCTAAATAAATGTAAACACAACCCAGTTGGACTATATTGAAACGAAATATATCTAAAAGATATTGAGAATTTAACATTCATGTTGTTTTTCGACAACAGATGCGCTTTCGTCGATGAGAAAGAAAGTCTATCTTTTACAGTTCACTATATCCAGAATTTCAACAGATCGTAGGCCTCTAATTCGTTACGTTGATGTGTTTTTTCTGTGCTCTGTTGATGATGGATGTAACGTTTACTAAGTATTAATGGGGGACTAGGCATTCTTAATTTAAAGTTTGTTTTGCAAAAGAGAACGCTGATCACTGATTGACGATCGTAATTTGGAAGCACTTTTGGATAGTTCAAGTAAATAAACTAACGCTAAATCTGTAAAATAATGCTGTACACGAAATGCACCCATATACTGCACAACAAATCCGAAACAGCTGATGAAGCAAATGGTTCATGGCAGACTCGTGTTACTGTTTATTCAATAGTTTTATCATCTTATTACTCATGTGATGGTGCACGGGAGATGGGTAAGCCCTATTCAAATTTGTATTTTGAAATAATCAGTATTTTTATAATTGACATTATGGGCTAACGGGTGAAAACTTGAAACTTTTCAATTATGAATATGAATTAATTATGGTATATAAATCAGAGTAGAATAAGGTTGACGTGACTACCATAACGAATAATCTAGCAAAATAACGATAAAGATAACTGCCTAATCAGCTGCTCGCCGGACGATCCGGACAATTTGAAAACTTACAGTCAGGTTTACTATTGAAAACTCAGGATTAATTTCGTCGTATCTATTTCACTGGAAATCGAAAAGCCGTTGACCACAAAAACTGTTTCTCAACACCACCTACAGCTATTTTTATTCTGATTATACTGATTAGATCACTAAATTAGCTTTATAAACGCGCATCAGATGGCTAGGCTGCTCTGGAACCCGAACACAAACCTTTTGCAAATTCGCAACTTTCTATTGCTTTAATCCGAGGCAGTCCATAGTTTATCAGCAGCGATTTTCCTTGGAGTTTTCAATACATGTTCCAAATCGAGCTTGCTTATGGTCTTACTTACCGTTCTCCAGCTGAGCTGATAGTAATGATCTTCTCCAGGAGGACGTCTACGCTACCTATTGTTGATGTGTGTGTGTTTGTGTCACAAAGGTATTTGCATACCCAAATCTCCCTGATTTTAGCAAAACGATAATCAAATTTATGTAAATAAGTGTGTACTTGGTATGCGATGGATATTCGTTCGACACATATTCTGGTCATTTCCTACAGTTTCTGCACTACTCAATCGAGACAGAGAGAAACGCGTTCGTACAGTGCAGCGACTTCAGACTTTAGCTTGAAATAGATCTGAAATAGTCTGTCTTCCCCCTGTTTAGCCTGGGCATATCCGATTCGCCACAGAGGAGAGAGAATTGCACAAGACTAAGTTGTCTACGACTATGATGTTTGATACATCAATTTACCACGGTTTTCGCGATCAATTTTCATAGACGCCAACTAAAATGAAGTTACCGAATCTAATTATCTTCATCAATATCTTATATTCTTTAGGATTAGTCTTCGTTGATTGCAAAAGATTCATCTGTTAGCGTTCGGAGTGCGATTGATCAGCTTCCGCAAATCAAAACAGAACAACTAAAATTTCCGGACTTTTGGGAAGTTTGCGAAGTTGGTGTGTGCATCGTTATTATTAGCACTGCATTTTAATAAGAAAGAAAACACTGTTTATTGAAAATCCACAATCAACCCATTACTTTAGTATCTCTATTAGGTTGATTGAAACATAGAGATACAACAACAGGGTTTGTTTTCTATCACTAAATTATCATAATAACCTGAAGATGTTTCAGCTGTGGAGATTCACTACGACATTCTTCATGTACGGTTTATCTGCGATGATTGAGCGTTCCAAACGTTGATTTAACACCTTCGCTAGGCAACACTCCTCTTATGATAGCTGACTTTTACTTCCCTGGTAAAATTACGCTACAGTAGTTACATGCTGATTGGTGTTTTATTGAGACTTTGTTTTGATATTTGAAACACTAAACAGAAACTATTTTTTCTTTTCATTTATTTTACTTTGTTTCATTTAATATGCAATGATACACTTTTCAGGAAGAAGAAAGCGGTCAATCAAAAGACTGCCAATCAACACACAAATGGGGAAAGTTAGGCGGTTGTGGTGGGATAGGAACACATTCCCAGGTTGATAATTTGGTGACATTACAACCGGACGACCACCGCGAGTTTTGTGCAACACCCTCGTACGTGAAAGAAACCAGTCAAGCATTCAGTGACTTGAGTCAAACAAAGTGAATCATTTCTATGGTAAGGGATATTACATCCAGTGTATCAAAGAAGTGTTCCTTGTAGATGTTTGATTTTGCCGTGAGGATAGGCTTCTCAAAATGATCAGTACTCTATACAACTGCATTCCTGACAGGGATTATTAGAACGCAATATTTTTTATTTGCTTCATTGCGGGCGTTTTGATATTTTGAATGTGTGTATGTGATTGTATTTGTTCTACGCCACAGGAATTCATCAGACAGATCGGACTACATTCGAGTCTCTGAGCCAGAAGCATATCAGAAGGCCTATCAAAACAAAAGCAGATCTCATCCCTTGAGCATCAACTTGCACGGTTGCCGGGAACAGCAGAAGCTGACGCTGAAGGCAACAACTTCATAACACCAGGCCAGGTGCTCCGTTTCTTCCACGTTAATCTAGCATGCACCAAAAGATCGCGAACGTAGACGGTATCTAGGCATACACACCACGTGATGAAAACATTGGAGGATACATAGAAGGATTACTTTTTTTATTGATGGTGCTCTAGTAAATTTCGAAGGGTAACGACTTCAACCACGCAATCTACAACCGGTGCGATGCCAAGCCTGTTCCTATTGGTTCCGCTTTACGCACATATATTATTCAATGTGCAACGAATGACGGAAGCCAACAGCTTTGATGCCACTGGGATTAGGCTTATATCCCTATACTTAACACAAACCCTTTTCAGAGATGAGACCGAATTGAATTCCATGTTGCTGTAGTAATCTGCTACTTGTTGTGAGAACTGTTCAGGATATCAAAAGATGTTTATCGGAATACATAGCTCAACNCTAAAAACGGATACAACTTTCGTGTAACTGAGATAAATATAACTGTTGCCAGACATGATTCTAGTGGGATTCCCAATAAGAGTGAGTAACAAAATAAGTGACGCTTGTGTACACGTCTGGTTGGAGGAGTAGTGGAAGTTTCTCTAAAGCGAATTCAAGAAAATTGATGCGATTAGATGAATATTTAATTACAGAAGCGTCGAGCAATCGGTTTTGCAAAGGAGGATCAAATATGAATACAGAGAATCTAAACAAATGAATCATTTGTAAAACACAAAACATCCAATGCTATCCCTATTACCAACTTACCGATTGAAAAGGGTACAGCCATTACAGAACAAAGTAGCAACGTAAAATACAACCATCGAGCTCCACCACCCATTTGAATGACCGAAATACGTTTTGAAGCAATTTATATCTCACCTCCTCCGGAGCCACAACAACCATTCACTGATCTGTGTAAATCTGCTCCAGTCAAACGGTGCACACCTTTTGTGCACCAATACGTCTGTGTGTGTGTGCACGCGCGCAGGCGCGGGAGCGGGCGGCTGAAGTTGACCGGAACGAAACGCCATTAGCTTGAATAATTCCACAGTCGTATTGATATTCGGTTATCGGAGCACATACAGTGTAAGTGCATTTGATTTCGCAACTAGGCACCTGTCGAAGAGAATACAAAGTGCGCATGGCTTCTAATGTGCGATATGGAGCGGGGGGGGGCGGACGGGGTGAATTACACCGAACAATCCTATTCAGTCTACACAGTGACTGTCGATGCAGCTTGCATTTCTAACCTATGTGTGCAAAAATTCAGAGCGTTTCGCTTCACTGCGTCTTATAAACAATGTAAATCATTGGTGGAATAGAACTTACACCTACGGACAATGAACGCCACTCTAGTGGGAAACAGCTCCCGGAAGTTCTTCTCCCCAAGAAACTTTTCACGACATGGATTTGTGAGTCAAATATGCTAGCCATCGATGAACAAAGACAAGAGCATAGATAAATGACATTTGCTAGTCATGAAAATCTTTTTTATCTTCGATAAAATGGGCAGGAAAAGTTAGCCGTGGAATCATTCGAGACAGATCAGAACGACAGTCAGAACTGGATACTTCGTTAGTTTCTTTCGAAGTTAACAAAAGATGTAAGATGAATATCAATTTTCGCGGCACATCCTGGAATGTATGCAAAAAGCACATTGTTAATCGAAGTAATTTGCCACTTTCGTTAGATATTTGGAGTACATAGCACTTGCGGTTTCAGTACGTATCGCATGTCTATTGGGTGTAATGCGTGGACGAGGAGGTCGCTTTAATCCCGTCTTCTTTTCACGATCCTTCCTCGCAAGACCTTGTCCTAAATGACGTGATATATAAACTGCTTGGATGCATTTAACCATTTTATTCTCTATGGATTACTGAATAAGTATTGCAACAAGAAAAGGCAGAATATAACCATGAATCGCAAGGATATTGTCGTTATTACTTCAACGCCTTCGTTTAGTCTTCTCTAACTGGAATCAAGCATCGGAGCTCTGAAATCACACTTCAGGTGTTCCCTTGTATTTTTCAATCAATCGGCGAATGATTGTGAATTCCATGGTCAGCTTACAATTTTCACCTTCCAAAGTCATAGTGCCTCAGGCTGTCGGGAAAAGAATTGAGTATTTGAGAAGCATAAGAAAAGAATGATTGTTTGTTCTCAATTAAATTCGATATTTTTCTTTCTGCAAACACCAACATTATGAGCACCAGGAACTATAATATTGGAAAACAATAATCTTTCCGTGCACATTTTCGCGTTCCAAATATGAAGTCCGGGCTTGGTGAAGCTTGAATCGGTCGATAGATTCGCATAGCTGATGAGACCGAAGTGGACTGGAAACTGCTCCCCAAAGCATTTAACACTGACGGTTAGGCTTTGTTGCCTCCTTGAAGTAGATAGTTCACCCTATAACTATATCAATCCTTCGCACGTCTCATCAACGACAACATCAAAGCAGACATTAAAATATTATTTGAGAAGGAGTGTTCTAAAAACGATTCAGTATGACCACTTCAATAGGCTTTATTTGGTTCCAAAACATGACTTGAAAAGTACTTATCAGTGTTTAGAAAATGGTAATCGATTTTTACTTGAACCAGACTTGTTTTGCACAAAATGCGTTTTTGCCTTCAAATACCACGGGACTTCGGAATGCATTGGTCGACGAGGTAAGGTCATTCATAGTCCGTGGATTATTTGTTTTTGTTAAACCGAGCTTGGTACACAATGCTGCACTATTGGCGTCTCAATCAATTTACTCGGCACAAACAATATGCTCATGAGTGGATCTCACGTCTNGTGATGAACTCCAATAACAAAACTGATATTGAACCTAACTAAGTACAGATCATCTGGTTTTTATGACATGAATTTCTTTCGCTGTACGCTGCCGAGACTTATTTCCAACGGAAAACCAAATATTTTTGTTTCGCCTTGTTCAACAGCCCTGTAAAATTCTTCTCTGAGAAAATTTATTTGACAGTTGAAAGCTGTTTGAGGAATCATAGTGTTTGTTAAGGTCTTTGTTGTATGGAAAAGTAGTCATTCTCAGCGTCTACAGTGGAGCCCTAATGAACTTCACAATTCGTCTGTGCTTCAATCCCTTATACGCAACATCAACATTGGATTGATGTTCCAGTTAGTCTTTAAACCGGTCCTCGTTATCTTAGTTTAAAACAAATACTCAAATTATTCCCAAATCCAAATAAGATGGAAATGTTTTTAACAGCCGATAAAGAGCACTGGAATTGTTTGTGGCTCATCAGAAATGCGCACTTTTTGTGTTCCTGTCAGAGCTTGAGCCGTGAACATTCGGGATGGGGCTCCAAACACTTGCCTTTGAGCTACACGGTCGACGGTATTCACCTTTTTATCTAGAAGTTCACCTTCTTTAACCCCAGATGTGTCCAATAAAATTGTTTCAAATCATGAAACTAATGCGACTTCTTGATGACCGTTCTATGCCAAAACATAAGTGTTCTATGACAGTTAAAGAATCGCGCGGTAAAAGCAATCCTTGAATCAAAGGTTAAGGACTTCTAGTTTAAGTTCAACTTTCCGGAAAGTTCATGTTATCAATGTCAGCACGGTTAAAACTAAAATGTTTGATCATGTTTGCTGCTAGTTTCTAGCAGAATCTGTTCTTTATGATCATCTGTTGGAATGTTTTCTGAAACAAAAAACGGTTGCCAGTTGATCATCCGATTTCTTCGGTGTTTCCATTAATCAAAACAGCAAACTCGTGTTCAAAATGGACTCACAATGAATATGACTGTTAGATCCACATTAAATCCGTTTGTTGTCCATACGTAAACTTTCTTAAATTTGTTGATAACCATCACATGCCACTGTATTCAGTAGCAGAGATCGAACCGAAGTGGAGTGAGACAGCTTGTTGGGAGCCGTTTACTCATTGCAATAGCTCAATCAAAAGTAACGACTACTACATAATTTCACGTGATTGAACGTAGTCAGTTTCCAATCAGTGTGACATATTCCAAGGCGCATTGGCTTTGATGTAGCGGTTCCACATAGTGTAAAATAAAATTACTTTTTTGCCGGAGAACTTGGAATATGTCCATGTCAGGGAAAGAACCGAACAGAATGGATGGTCACGTAAAACTGAGTGCTTTTCATGAGATATCAGTAATGCTGTTTTTAGAATGCAAAAAAGTGGATAGAGATAAAATGCAATGTCTCTGTCCACGCTCCTATTCAAATGGTACACTAATTTCTAGATGAACCAAATACTAATTTTTAACATCTTTAATTTGATGTTTTATAAAAGGTTTAATTAACAGTTTGATACGACAATTATTGAATAAAACCAACATGCATTGTGCACCAGAAATAAGGTAAGTTATGTAACGATGGCGGTGGTGACCAATTAGCCGAGTTAGATGACCAGATTGTAACCAAAATGTCCGGGATTCGAATAGTTCCACTGCCGCCCGCTTTCCCCCTTGCTGTCATTGCTCAGGTAGCCTATGCGTGGCTGTGGCTCGCCTCCTGAATACTGAATACTGAGTACGCCATTCAAGCATGGAATGCATGGCTGCAACGCGATCAAAAGATTCTGGAACGCCCACAAAGAATGGCTACCAAAATGATCAAAGGACTGTATTCCAAGAGTTATGCGGAAAAACTGGAAGCACTGCAACTGTACTCCACACAGTATCGCCGCATTCGAAGAGACTTGATCTTGGTATACCAAATATTACATAACACAGACCATCCATGTCGTCCACTCTTTTCCTTGTCACCCAACACTCACCTGCGGGTGCACTCATTCAAATTAGTGCTCCAAAAATGCCGACTAGAATGCCGGCGTCATTCATTCGCCCTCATTACTTGGAATTGTCTACCACCACACGTTGTCTCTGCACCCCCAATTGATTCATTCAAGCACAAACTGGATGAAGCTTTGAAAAGTCTTAAATTTCAACATCCGTAGAAGTGCACGAAACAAGGACAAATTGTGATATTCATCTACTTTGTTTGAACTGTGAACCGATTCTGTATCTATATATCTGTATCTAGATCTGTATCAAATTCTATGGGAATAGAAAAGCAATCGCTTGTAAGTATTTCCCACAATAAAACTTTGACTTTGACTTTGACTGTACATTTGCATGTTTAATAAATAAAAAGGAAGTAAAAAGACGTTCATTATTTATTTTTATTATTATATTGGGGGAGTCATAAATTGAGGACTTTAACCAATTAACTATTGAGATTTGGTGCGAATGTACCATACATTCACCGTTGCACATAGTCTTGAATCTCCTCCCGAATGAGAAAAAAATACGCAAAACCTGAGGGAGATAATACATCGATCAGTTTGCAGTGCTCTGCTTGTTGCCCTAGATCCGCGGGATCGCAAAGCATGGAGGAAAACGACACGGCATTCTCCCACAGTGGCAGTCGGCCCCAATCCATTTCAAATGGACATCGTATAGTTTCCCATTAAAAAAGTCAACTCTATGCAATCCACGTTTCGTGTCTAAACTCGATTGCATGTAGATCGCTGCTGGCAGTTCCATGAATGAACTATAGAAGGTTTGATAAAGAACTAGGATACTACTGTTTTATGAATTTACTTTGTATATCCCGTTTCTGAATTTGCATGTAGACCGCGAATCCTGCTTGGAATAGTCTCACAATCAAATAATGGAGAATTTTTATTTATCATAAATATGTTGCGTCTTTTTAGTCAGACGCTTAGTTATCTTGGAAAAAAAGAAGTTTTAATAACCACAGCGCAGTTTTATCCCTTGACAGTAAAGCTGGAACCACTGCTCAGCCGATCCGACGTGAGTGCAGTGTGGCACAAGAGACGGTAGTTGTGTTCATGGCAGTGACCGGCGGTCTTGCCGCTTGCACAGTAAAGCACCGTTATCGGAAACCGGTAACCGCCACCCAGTGTCTTCTCACGGCGCTGGAAACTGCTGCCAAGCGTCGTCCAAGGACTCAAGCACGGGGGACTTTGCTGCAGAACGACAAGGTGCGTGCACACAGGTCTCATGTGGTCCGCGATTTTCCCGCTACAGAACGCATCCACGGGGTTGGTCATCCACCGTACAATCTGGCTTCGTGCAACTATTTTGTATTCCCAGTAAAAGCCTTTATTGAACTGATCGAAAGGTTCCCCGCTTTAGTCATAGTCAAGCTGTTTCCACAAATGGTTTGACCCCATGGAACTTTGCACGGACGCTGGTGAAGAATACGTCTAGAAAATGCTATGCTTATTTTTATATAACCATTTAAGCGCTTTATGCATCCGGAAAGTTGTGCTCAGACCTCGTAAATAGAACAGCGCAATGAAGCCCATATCAACGCAAATGTGGATTGTGGTGGAAGAATAACGGAATCACTTGAGTATCAATCCGAATTCTTTCAGTGTTGGTGTATTTTTCTCCATGCTATTCGGGCTTTTCGGCCACCTCTCTCTCTCTGAGGGATCCTAAAATCCACTAGCCCTTCTGCAATTGGTGACTTGTTTGTGCCGTTTCAAGAAGTCACGTAGGCAATTCTGTTGATCTTTCTAGTGATACTACTTACTGACTTCGTTCCTGTTTGACAAACATGTGTGAAACGCTGATGAAGATCGTTTTTGTCATCTAAGACAGAAGTGTGTGTATATGCGCGCATCGGTGATCACGTACCGTTGCATAATACCAAACGTGAACAGGCTTACATATGATCCACTGACACGGTCGGACAGAAAGGCATGTCAGTTCATGGAATGAACAAATGGCACAAACTTATTAGGCCAAAATAATTAGACCTAATTAGTAACTAATATGGGATGGATACCAGAAAGTCCAGATAATATACCTCCCAGGGGTATTAATTAGAAAAAAACGTGACAATGTGTACGAGGTGAAATGAATGGAACACACCGACCGTACGTACTGCTATCCCTGTGTTTTGTGGGGCCTGGATCTGTGCCATTATGTGACCGGTTAACGTATGCAGAGCCTCATGTGCATTTTATCCGACTACTTTGCCAATGATGAACAATGTGGGTTGACTGTCTATCCCGTTCCGCATCTGGATGTTGTCTGTGCACCTGTATCTTGCTATTAGCTTTGACTGTATGAAGATCCTTCTATTTCTGTTAGAGAAAGCTTAAAGTGAACGGAAATTGAGTGGGCGCGATCGTGTTTACCTCTGAACACATGAACTGGTTAATTTACTTGACGTAGTAAAAAGCACGTATGCGTGTGGTATAAACAGTAATCATATAAATTTCAACACAAGTCCATGAACTGACGTTGAATTTAATTGAAGCGCACGTAAGCACGATAGTCTAAAATCAAAATACTTTTTAAGAATCCACTAAATAGCATAGTGTCAAGAAGAGTAATTAGGAGTAGTGTGTTTTGTAATTATCTCACCCGATCAATTAGAAACTGCAAAGCTTGTTGATTGCCTTGGGGACATTTTCGATTCTCTAACAGTTATCGTCATTATGTACAATGAAATATTTATTGTGAGCTGCAACGAGTGAATCCGTGGTTCGATCTTGAAAAGCACCATTTGAAGTAATTCAAAGAAAGCAAAGACTAAATCCAAGTTGAAAGTAATTTCAGCAACATATGAAGTCCTCCAATCTGCGAGAAAAATGTTACACCCCTCTGGATTTTGGAATTATTTCCGCGTGCCCTATGCACCATCATCAGTCACCGTTTACTAGAAGGGAGGCAGCAACAGAATCAAACGTCAAACGTCCACATTTTGTCAAAATACATGTTGGTTTATCGAACAATTCAGTAAAGGAACCATTTTTGCCACGACGACAGCATTTAAACTCGGTTTCAAAGTGGGCGCTCCAGGAATTCTGAATTGGGTACCTAGGTACAGTAACTGGCAATGGTGGTGAGTCAATGATCGGCAGACTGGTGTGAGCTACGTTCACTTGATGATGCCAGTATGCTGAGGTCGCTCTCACTGGTATTAAAGGAGCAAAAACAATCACGTAGATCAGTGAAATTCATTGAAAAACATGACGCACAGAAAAACATTATATTAATTAGGATAAATTCAGAAATCTGGTTTTCGTGAGATCAATGTCAACGCCCATGCGATGGCTCAGTTATACAATGCAGGTCTCCATCCACTGTGGCATGATATGTGAAGCGGGAACCGCTAACCACAAGGCATACACGAACAGGACCGCAGAAAATCCTCTCGCGTAAACATCACCTTAGACTGGTGCATGTGGTTTCAACCTGTGTGAATCATGCAACGACGATTAAAACGTAGCTGGGTTGGCAACAGTTCGGTGCGAACGGCACAGCTAACAATCCAGGAAAACAAGTGGGTGCTCAACTGCAACATCGGAAAGAAAACGTTTGCGAGCAGAAACTCATGTAATTTAAAAAATTTGGAGGAGATAATAAATTTGATTACGGTTATTCCGGTGAATATAGGTACGTTAAGGCCGAAACAGCGGTACTTCAACAAGAGAAAGAACAAAGCAATCTGTGAAATAGCGGTCACGTGATGAAGTAACGAACCAACTGAATTTGTTATGCTACGTGTGTTCATGCATTGTTTCATTCATTGCACAGCCACCCGAGGCCAGAAAAAAGAGATCGATCGATCGCCTGCCCCTTCCCCCTCGGAATTGATGATGATGTCGTCGATCATAACTGGTATGCTATTTATTATATCTACGCACGAAAATAATGGTGTAGCAGGCACACAGCCTAGATTTGAAGGAAATGTAATGCATCTGGACCAGTCTTACTCCTAAAAGTGTACTATTATTTCCCGGAATATACCAGCGGACATGATGACAGAAACCCGTTCAGCAATGGAACTTGGGTTCCATCATTCGTCAACTAGAACGATACTATAATTTAGATATTACGTCATCCTGTATAGGAAAAGAGGAAAGAAACAATCAACGAAAAAAGTGTTCATAATTTGTGTTATCTGCCTCAGTTCTTACATGAAAAATACCTCATCTTCCTCATGAGTATTTTTACGCTTAGTTCATGGCACTCATATGACTAAGAGTGTAAAGCGGGAACGTGAGAATGAAAGATTTCGCAAAGTGTTTTCCGAGTGCTCACGGAGAGAGAGAAGGTAGTTAAACTCCAAACACATCCACGATCGCACTTTTGATTGACTGAGATAGTTCACACCCGTATAACGTGAATTGATGCAATTGTTGCTGAAGGTTGTCGAATTATAATGTGGTGCACGTGATTGAAAATCTCTCACAGGGTTACAAACGGGCTTCATTGTGAAAATTTTATGTTTCCCCTGTGAAAAATTGGTATCTTTCATATTGAGGGTACTTGAATAAGATTCGGTATTTCTATCTTTTCACTTGATGATGCAGCCTAGATTCTGAAACCGGTGCTGGTCGTGCGCGCCTTTGGGCGGATCTAATTCACATTTCAAATGAGGAGTGGAGCATTTTGTAATATACTAAATTAGATCAAATTTAATTTTGATAATTGGAACTCAAAGCGGAACCAGACTTGGGGAGGGCGTTTAGATCATGATTACCAAATAGTACAATGCATCGCATTTTGTGTTGTCGGGAGGANAAATGAATGAATGACATGAATTGTCAGTTCTGGACAGATCCGGGTGTGAGCCCGTTGGCAAAACGGTGCCACGCCGTTTAAGTCACAGGTTCGAATTTTGAAGCCTGGATGGTACAACGCATGTGAACCCAATTAGTTAGCTTCATTGCGTGCAAACATCAAGCGTAGTGGTTGTTCAGTGCACATCTGAGGGAGTTGTAGGTGAATGTGGAGTCTGGAATATGACCAATTCAAGACAAAAAACCAGTATTCCAGACCTAAATCTTTCTTCAGGAATTGTTATCAAAAGAGGCTTTATTGAATCATCTTTGCATTCAATGCCAGTTAAGATTTCCAAACCACGTGTCCAAGAAAATCAATGACTAGTAAGAGCATCTCAAAGAAAATGCGGAAAAGCGCATTTTGGTTCTCAACATCGACTGATTTATTAACAATTAAATGATAACTTCCTTGTTTTCAAAAGGTGATTGTGATTTGTGATCCCGAAACAACGTTTGCGATCAAAGATGATACCTTCAAGAGTTAACCCTAATTGTAGATTTAGAACAATTCAGCCGGAAAATAATACTCCGAGGTAGCTGGGTTATGGAGCTAGCTACTGTCCCAAATCGTGTGTTTACGGAAATTTAATCGATTCTGCACATGGTGCACGATCTTTGGTACACATAAAAATACTGTGGAATTTAAAAAATATAACTTGTGCTCGTAGCTGTCTTAGATGAGAAATTTCGGGATACGAAAGCAGCAAACAACCAAATCAGGTTTGTCACTGATGCCTGACTAGAGGGCCATTACAGTTAGCCATTCGGTTTTGGGTCTGCACGCGGTTATTTATCTGATGTGAACACTCGTGGCACGTTCCTACGTTGTACTCAATCCGTAAATGGGCAGTATGCAAAGGTTAGGATGGTGGCCTAGATACTACTTATATCAAGGTGATCGTTTTGATTATCGTTCTTGTACATATTTATCTCATATCGGTCTGCTCGGGGATCGGTTGATATCGGTCTGTTCAACAAATAAGGGCACTATCCCTTTGATTACTCTTGAACTGCTGTGTTTTGGGTTCTTGAATGAAACGGTTCGTCAGTGAAGCATTTTATCCTGTATTGTGCTGTTCTGCGTTGTATTATGGTGGATAGTTACTCAGACTAGTGATGTTAGGTACATCAAAACCTGATCAGATGGCAGTTTTTACAGTTACTTGATCCTAATCAGGGGAAATACAATAGTCTGCTACTAGCTTGTATAGGTCATCGGTAGGCCCTAAAGTTAACTCTCTTCAAGGAAGGGTAAATGAAATAGCAAAATGATAAACAAGCTCGTTTTCCGAGATTCGTATTCATGCCAATACATCTCAATGTCTATCACTACTTAGGAATAAAATTATCTTTGGGAAATAAAATCACAGATTTTCTCATGA
>UZAN01042334.1:28812-39937 GCA_900618425.1 Echinostoma caproni
CACAGATTTTCTCATGAGATCGAAAATCGGGTTTACCACGCTCACATGTTTGTTCGTCCACTCATCCGATTATCCTCGAGATTACTTGTGATGAGCTGTGTGTGGCGGGTGGACTGATCAGGAAAGGTTTAGCACTTGCACAAATTGTTTTTGGGCACACAAACGGGGTTTTTTAGCAGACAAATGTTCACCGCTTCTGTTGTGGCTTGTATCTAACAATGAACCTGCCTCGCTAATCGCCCAAGAACTTTGCACAGGGGTCGGAAAGCCTCGGACACGTCACCAATGCGATTTGTTTCAGCTAGGTGTAAAACCACTGCATCGCTGAATGCATTAATCATTCCGGATGAGTGTACAAACAAACATGTGATTGCGGTGAACCCGACTTCCGGTCTAATGTCAAAATTGTTTTTAGTAATATGTGATTTTATATTATTTTACTTCCCAAAGACAACTTATTTCCCAGGTAGTGATAAAAATATAGACATATATTGGCATGAATACGAATATCTGAAAACGAGCTCTTTCGCCACACTGTTGTTTCCTTTGAACTATCAGAACTCAATAGCATTTTGGTCATGGAGCCGTAACCAATGCTTTTTGGTACCCGTGGCCTTCGCTTGCCATGTGTGCAATCGATCACCTCTCTGTGGTCGCAGACGAGACCAGATGAGACTCATTTGAGGTCCGGAGTTAAAAAGAAATATTCTCACTTCAGTCGTAAAGGAGACTGAAGATTTAGATAATCCAAATATACAGTTCGTACATGCCTATTGTTTTGTATTGAGTCATTGATTACAGTGCAACTGGGATTCTGTTGTCCGTGTTCTGAAGTAAACATTTGATAAATGACTCTCTAGCGATTCAAGTCGGTCACTACAGTTTGTTTCTAGCCCTGAGTTTGTGCAGTTCAAATCGCTACCGTCCATAAATAATTCGAGTCGGAGGTAACTTCGCTGTCCCTAGATTGACTTTTATTTCATACAATGTGTTACCGTCACCCCTCTTCACACCCGCTAACTATTCGTCACGTTAGTGCACGTGAATTAGGAAAACACAGACAATGAGGAATGTGAACACGCACATAATAATTCACAAAACTTGGTTGTCTAACTTGATTTATTAGAGACACAAAAAGAGTCTAAATATGGCCGGGGGTGGGATGGGCGGATGGGGTTGAATTAATCGAAACAATCCGGAAACAATATGTGACTATTTGCTACAGTCATACAATTAAGAGCAATGGTTTGGCAATTGTGATCCACATAGACAACGACACTTGTGAATCGGATGCATGAAAGCATGATTGGGAAACTGATCTATTTGGAGGAGGTGAAGAAGGAGGAAAGCACGGGTGGGAATTGGTAAGTGAGTTAATCACTTCAGAAATTTCCCCGCCGAACAACTAACTGCATGTAGAACTCAGTGTCTACCCGGGATGATGAATTGAACAGGTGGCTGTTTGATCTGTCAGCGAAATTGTGCTTTGACACACAGGCTCATGAAATAGTATTTACTGGAACTTCCGCATTTGTGTCGAGCATGGGGAGCATAGGCTTTAGATGAGCCACTGGAAAGGATGTTCTTCTCTGCAACAACGTTCACAAAGTTCGAGGCATAAGAGTCAGCGACAGCCATTCTCATTCGAAGCAAGTTTGATGCTTAAAATTGATGGAGTAACATGAAGTATGATTGCCACTATGAAATTAGAACAAAAACTTCATTTCATTGGTATCAGTATCAGCGGATGCAACCACGAGTAACGTGGTGCTCAAAGTGAGTTTTAACGGGAGAATCCTTTTGAATGTATCGGACGCTCACTTGGTGTTTGGTTTCGCCAAATAGTTTAGCAAATCAAAAAGTTGATATATATATATATATACGGTACAAAATTGTGGTATTAGTTCAATACCTATCGGAAGAAAAGGGTTGTTCATCTAATTTTGGTTACCGGGAAGAAGTTTCGTTATTTACAATTTTATAAGCGCACCAGCAATGATCAACGGTTTCGGCAGACCGAAATTCGACAAAGAAAGGTGAATAACAATACACGAATTAAAAAGATGCGTTCAGATTTTGAAAATTGCAAGCGGAAAATATAGAAACCATTGAACTGCAGTTTAAATGTGAGGTTGACGTTAACTCTTAGCAGATTGTGGCACTATGGCCTTCGATAGAACGTACTGAGCGAACACAATGATCATCGAACTGTTAGAACATTGGTCATTTATTTTCTTATATTGTTCCGGTTACTCATGAGTAGTTTGTGTGATCACAGGAACGCAGAAGAGCAGTTTAGTGTTTAGTGTCAGTGGTAAAATTACAATTATACCATTTTTCCATTGACAAAAATATGTATAAGTCGCAGATTAGAATACACAATTTATGTTGTGGGTTAATTGCTGTGACCAATTATACCGGGTATCAATCTCTAACGAACATTAACACCCACGTACACCAGTAATTTATTGGCAATCTTTTTGTGTCGCACAATATGTGATATATGGAACAGTGTCTGCCATCCTGTATTTAAAGTCAGTTACTGTCGAAATATAGTAGTTCAGTCTAAGAAAGAAGGAAGCGCGTTTTTAAAGATTATTCAGAAGCCAAGGCTATTGTTTCGTGTGTGTGTGTGTGTGTGTGTGTGAATTAATTATTATACCAATATCTTCCTGAGAATTTGGCACCGAGAGAACAAAATCTGGGCACAATCAAATGGTACCATGAATTTCAGATGCCCTGAGGAGATTCCACTCAACTGAGGAGTTTCATGCTCTAATAAAAATATGCACGTTTTTATTAAATCACTATTCATCTTTCGTAAACCAAGCGTTATCTGTTCCTATCTAATGATACAGGTTCGAAAAGCGCCAAACCAATTTAACGCTGTTTGTACTTAAATTACTGCAATGATACAAACTGGACCGCATTGTAAAACTGCACCAAACTTGGGTTGCTTGGTAAAAAACAATCACGATTTAAGTTAACGAGGTCGTTTGTCTTTAGGTAACAAATCTAAACGGACCGTTGCACTGAACTCTTTACTTGGTGAGGAAAACCAATGAAAATATTAATGAGCATTGTAAAATAAAGCGTCAAATTGTAACAGGGTTTCGCCTGCCCCTCAGTAGACAAGTAGAACCGCGAGAAAAAGCAAACGCACAGACAGCGTGTTCAACTTGCAACTCATAATAAACTTGCATAGGATTTCGTAATCCCTTTTGGAGGACATCTGAAAAGTTCAATGTTTGATTCTGTCATTGCACGAATAACCTGTGAGTTGATACAGTGGGACCAGCGAACTGATTTACTAGTTGACGATGTTTCCAAAGAGCTAGGTTCTGATAATCGATTGAGGGCCTCCGAGATTTAATCAATACGCATATCATAAATTCACATCACTTCAATATACGATATTGACTCTTTCTTTGAGGCCATTCTACTCTGTGCCTCGAAGTCACACGATTGAGAGAATCATTAGGTATCGATATATTAGCGTTGGTCCAATTTCTACTCGCTCAGCTTGATGCTGTCTTGATGTGTAAACGTTTTTTTGGATTGATTCTATTGACAAAATAAATCGTTGTTTGAAAAAGTTTCGTAGCAAAAAAATGTTTAAAATCCAATAATCAGCGAGGATTCGAGAAAAAAGTAATTTTCAAAGATTTGATCAGCTTAAGTTGCGCAATCGAAGGTTGGCTTCAGTCAACACAATGAGCTAGATAGCAGTCTGGCTACGGGAATGCGAAATTGTAATACAGGGACCCAATGAGCAACTGTGGCTATGATTCTTCCACTGGAATGGCCTTCATACAGACCGCTCAATTTGCACTTTATCTTCCCTAGCATTCTGATAATTTTCGTGATTTTAGGTAGCTCTGTTACAACTTGGATCGAAAGCCAAACCATTCTAATTTAACGACTTTGTTCTGTGTTACGATATCAGTTTTTCGGTATTTGAAGTAAGCACTAATAGTGTCTTAGAATTCGTCCACTTTTGAGCTTTGTTGTTTATTGAAACTTTAAGTGCTTTTATGGTAGGCAGAGCGTATTTAAATCAATTTAGTCCATCGAACGAATGCATATATATATATATATTGATTGCACAACAAACACACACACTGACGATTCAATTTAGTGAATTTTTAGAGGAATTCCGACTGAATGGCAGACTATTTATAAAACGTTATCTGAATAATGCATGGTTGACGAATGGCCTAGGCGATAACCCCTACACACAGAGAGAGGGAGAAGACGAACTTCTCATTGCACGGCTTTCCTAACAGTCGCAGATAAGACAACAAAACAACTAATCCGAATGCAATGGGAACGCATTAATCGTGACTGAGTCCATTTTTTGTGAACGGGCAAGCAAATCATAACTTCAAGTTAAGTGTTTCGTCAGATTACGTATGATGGTTGCTAGGGCAAACCATACTGGTGAGAAGGTCTAATTATCGGATTAGGTACGAGTTAGGAATGATGAATCACGGAAGCTAACTAAAAATCTGTAACGTGCGCCGGAATCTCTCGTCACCGAGATGCAGATAAAATACAACAGAAGTAGGAGGTTGTTTATTAAAATAAATCAGTGGGATTAAATGAATATGTACACAGGTAGTTTATTGGTTATACATCTATCCACCAATAGCCTGCTTGTAGTCCTGACATCATTCAACTTCACTATGGACCGTAAGACTCCCGATTGGTTGGCACGAATGTCCTGTGGTTCGTTGTCCAGGTATCTGCAACGCGTGTGTGCTTGACTGGTGGCATCACAGAGGGGGAGTTTGTAGCAAACAGACAATGCATATAGCTCGAATACTCTAAATGTATTAATTCGCTATCCACCGTAAACATTGACAATATTTGAAAATAAGAGTAAGCGAGAGGTGAATAATTTCAGACAATTCATTGTTCCTTCAAAAAAAACGGGTGTGGAGAAAGAGGAGTGTGGTACGGTAATGGCTCTTTTTCCGTAGACGTTGGCACATGGAATACACAGATTAGGCTTTCAGTGTGGCCGCAGCCCATTTTATGAAAGTTCACTGTAAATTTGTATATTCAAGCAATAAAAAACGTAAGTAAAAATATATTTTTTATGGTAGTGGCCATTTATGTTAGCCAATCCGAAATTCTAAGTTGTCAGGATAAAACCTGCCAATATCAAACTGGTGTTGCCTTATGTGGAGTGTCATGTTTTTACCTGACGAGCGGCAAAACAAAGTGCGTCGTATTTAATCCAAAAAGGGACGGTGTTTCTTGATCTATTTGGTAAAGCACATTAACTTTCGGTTTTAGGGAAGCCTATTGAGTTTACTGACGGGATTATCAATGTGGATTCACCTAAATGACATTTTATAATTTATAGATGATGAATAACGTGTGATATCAAGCGTATATTGAAATCAATTACTACCACTTCGGCTGCAGCATACAAAACCCCCAAACTACGTCATCAATTCCAATGACAAATTCCAATAAACCGATCTGCGTGTGATTAGCATCCTAGAACGTCGTTACTGTAATCAACTGTCCTAATAAAGCAAGGTTTCGCACAAATACTCACTTCTTGTTACGCCTGATTTTCTTAACAGGTTAGAACGTGCCTAATTGTTTTTTCACTGCATGGAGCAATATATATGCACTCCGTATTGGCTCGGATGTGCCAGCTGCATTCGTAGATAGATGGTTGTGCTACCAGAAAGCATTCTCTGTACAAATGATTTACATACAGATCAAGTGTACACAGTTTCGTAAAACAAACGGTTTCGAAAACCCATAGAACACAATTTCAAGGGAAAAACTATTTTCGAAAACTCATAATCGTTCGCTTTGTGTGTGTGATGCACACCGCATTTTCAGATCTGTCCTTCCGGGGTCTTCACTTATGTCACGACGATCATGTGACCCAGTTCTGAGGGATCAGTTTTGTTGTGTTGAAATGTTTGTGTTTGGGCTGGGAGGAGGTGTCTGTTTGCTAACCCAGGATAGATGGATAGCTTGGATAAGACGCTTCTGGGCCCATAGTCCGGGGCCAAATGAAGATGTTCTGGTCTATGGCCAGCGTACGCATTCTAAGGTATTTGGACCAGTTCGGGGACCTAACAAGCAATGCGGAATGCTTCACTTCCGAGAACGTATGAAAATAATGCCACCAATCACTGACAATCCGCGGCAAACGTCTCAGGTTGTTAAAATACAGAGGAACAGGAAAGATATCAATAAGGAGGAAACAAATTAAGCTGTGTTCACTGTTGAACTCTATGTCCTCCAGGTTGGAACATAATTTTCTTCATAGTTTCTTCACGCAGATGTCCACCTTAAAGTTGTATGGATCATAACTACGAGATACGTCTCAGAACCTACTCTAGTGTCAATGTTTATCACGGGTGGTTTTGCAGAAAGCTAAGGGTCGAGATTGAGCGAATCTGCGTTCGTAAAGCTTATATGAATTGAGAAAAATCATGAAGTTGGTAAAGTTTACCTAAACAAATCCGATAATCCTGACGGATAAGAATACTATGGTATAGGTCTAAATAGGAACTAAACGAACTAGTAAACTTGTTGTTAGTTCAGTGATGAGGTGATGAGGTTAATGTTGCTAGTTTCCATATACTCAATACGTAGTTCGACATGGAGAATGACTTTTGATGTTCACTTCGACAATACAAACTATTTATTAACATGGATGTCGGTTGGGGTGAAAGAATTTCTTCGGCCGAAGGGAAAGTAGACAATAATTTTAGGAGCGTTTTAGAAGAAACTGTTGTGCGAATAGGTTTTCATCACACAATTGGGATGACAAAAAAAAAATAATCCTGAAAGTGATTTAACACGGAACACACGAGGTTGTGTTCCGTGTGTAGAACAACTAACTCGAACACTCCGTGAAGAGCTTCAACGGTCGAATTCTCCTCCCGGCTGATGCTCTGTACACGAACGGTTTAACTAAGCTTCATTACAATTAGAATAACACCCAGAAAAACTGTGGTACTAATTACATCATAATGCTCGAAACCAGAGTTCCCGGGCTAGTGAACATCGTCATCGTTATGTTAGACAGGCAGCAAGTTTTTTTTAAATAGTCTATCGCAAATATAAAACGTTAAGCAAGTTGCATCGTTCTGCTCAAGAAAAGTCCATGGTAGACGGACGAACATACTGGTCTAATTTATTTGAAATAAGGCTGCGACTATTTTTCCATGTCTTCAATGTGTTTGGATATTTCTTGGGCAATTACAGATTTATTAAATACCCTTTGGTAAATGAATCTTCTTTCAATTATATTGCGAAACGTAACAGAAAAAGGAAAAATGTGTGTCAACCGCGCCGGATTAGTGGCCACTTAGGCGAAGCGGAAGCGTTGTTTTGTACAGTTTTGTAAAACAAACTTACCTTGTTTGCGTAAATAGGACGATAACCTGTTCCTTTCCTGAGGATGCCACTTACCCTTTTTGAGGCTCTATACATTTTCTCAAACACATCCTGTATTTTGCTGATAACATTCTTGTCTCAAATATAAAATAAGTTCAATTTTAACCGGAGCGGAGATCCATTTCTTTCGACTCCACCTGGTAGGTAATTCAGGTCTGTTGATTGTGCACATAATGAGTTTAATTTGACATCAGTCACAAAACCTAACAAGCTGCTCAAACCAGTTTAGCGCAGCTATGCAATCTGTGGTTCTCGGGAAGATGCAGATCCTTTTATGGGCTCATTGAGGGAACCCGACCCGTCATCAGTTCTAGATTACCAGGGGGATTTTGGACTATCATATGTACCATATTGGGTATGGTACGCTTCTGTGATTCACGTGCATTCCATACCCCATTAATCATCATCCATGAATTCCAGCACACAGCACTGAGAATATCGAAGACCTACAAACAATTCTGAGCAGTAGTCCTTCTTCACCAGGCTATTAGGTAAAACTATTAAGGGTACCACGGGGCGGCGATATGACGGTGAGAATATGGATTTCCGAATTTGAAGATATCGAACCACAATGTTTTCTTTACCAGTGTTATAATTCCAAAACGCGATGCCAGGAAGAGGAACGCTGTTCGTTGCGAATAATGATGTGTGTTGGTATATTGACATACATAAAAAATATCTCGTTTGGAATAGACACAAGCACACAGGATAAACAATGCAACGGCCCGATGGTAGATAAACACATGGTAGATACCATTATGAGTGCAGTAAGTAGCTCTAGTTGATTTTGACCGTGGGGAGGACCAACCAATCACCTTTTGCGCAATCAAAATGTGCAACTCTCAACCCTAGTCTGCACGGGGTAGAACCAAAACTGACGACTCGTCCATCTCCCTGATCCAGACTGCTTACCGCATCACAACCTAATTAATACATTTGAACCGTTTTGGAAGGAAACAGATATTCGGAATGAGAGGAATCGGAGAGAGGTTTTGGTCGATTGTGCCATATCCGGAAAGTCATCCTTCGTATGTCTAGGAGATTTGGTGAATGAAAACAGTAATAAAAGCATTAAAAAAGCAATAGTTGCGGACCGGTTCGTGGTTTTCCTATCTTGAATCGGTGCTGCGAAGTTTCGGGACAGACAATATAGTTCAAGACTCTGATGCGCATGTTCTCAATTTTCATCCATCCCTAATGGGAGGAAATCATTTCCTAGACGTGGGAGCACGGATTGTCCATACCATCATTTTGGTCTATTTTTGAAATATAATTTATGTTTCGGTCAGATCGGAGATTAAGATGAGCCATGGAATATATAACCTAACTGACAGTACATTTCAGTCTCTGTTATGGATTGACTGATTGCATTGAATGCTTCTAGTTTATACCTAGATTACGTTAAATCATCCTCTTTGTTCCTTGAGAAGTTTCTCAGTATAGGCGTGTTTCATACAGCCTATATTTATATAAACAGCACACCAGCCTAGAAGTGACAGCTAGTAGATCATTGGTGCTGTATCAAGCTGCTAGTGCCGTACAGAGGGAGTGATGTTTATAGACTGAACGTTTTGTAAAGAGCAGAATATTTTCAATATTAAGAGAAAAACAAACCCCGTGAACCAAAGTTGAGACGCACATCAAAATGCTGTAGGTAGCACAAGAATCAGTCAGTTATGAAACTTTAGCAAGTCGCTAACAATGTGTCAAGGGACAAACTCGCCTCGTTTCTTAGTCGGATAAAGTGTGCGCTGTTAAAAGTACAAGTGGCTCCAACGCCTTGATTCGAATTCAAATGAACAAACAAGACAGATCTCCTGTGCATCATGAAGTGAGCGCAAGATTTCAGGTGTTGATCAAACTCGTTCCAGCTCACCCTCATTTTGCAAATACACTTCATTCTCTAACATTAAACTTGTATATTGTTGGTTACCGGTGAACTTTACATGTTCTTGACTTTATATCCCACATTTATGTTCCTATCACAGTTTGAATTTGCGCGACTTTGGGTATTACGCTCAAAGTTATAATAATTCGAAAGTTAGAGCTGAGATTTTGAAAGTATTTTCAGCCATACAGAAAGGGAATTAATTATTATCAATAAATGAGTTCCGTTCCATGAGAGTGTATATCAAGTTGAGCACATGCATTCGAAATTGCTTATCCCTTTTTATTCAGTGCACAGTAAGAAAGCAAATTAATGAAAATAATCCAGCCAAAATAAATCGATAAATTATTTGGATACAAATTACTCACGCATTATTCACAATATTGAAGGAAATGAAAACACATTTGAGTGGCTTGGCTCGTGTATGCTGCAGGATGCCCCCCGTGAACGGATACACCAGACAACAATGAGTGAGGCGAGTCTGGACGTGGGCTGGAACCGTGGACAGACAGGATGTTCTTCGTGAAGATAGCTAAGCGACAATCTGCAAGAGAAGAAAACGGAGACACCTTGAACCAAGCAGTCCAGTGAGACATGAACACCATTCATACACAAACGGAACGGAAGGTTGCCAAGTTGGTTGCACTACCCCTACAGATGAAAAAACACCTTGCTCACTGCTTCGCAGCCCGATCTTGCTAGAGGAGTGCATCGTAGCAGGGTTTACAAGTCTGTGGTATACTACGATTCGCCAAAGAGCCAGTTCCAGTTCACCTCCCGTCCTGTGCAGTTTGGAAGCAACGGTAGAGAATCGCATTCTCGTTAGCACCCTTAATGCGTTCAAACGACTTGGAACCACACCGAAAATCAAAGAATAGAACAATCGAAAACACGGGGTTTATTTCTGCATAGATTTAAACGCTTAATGCAAAACACCATCGAAAGCCTTATTCCCCATTTTTGTTGGCTTTACCTTGATGATATTATCGTGCGCGGTAAAACCGCGGAGGAGCATAACACCAATCTCCGATTTGTATTTCGGCGCCTACGGAATGTTGAGATAAAACCAAAAAAACTCTCTAGGTGTAAATTTATCGGACCAGAGGTGCTATTCCTACTGCATATTATTTCCGCTCAGGGTGTTCATTGTGACCATGCGAATGTTGACCATCCACGTCGAGTGAGGACGTTCGAATTTTTCTGGGACTTGCTTCGTATGACCGTCGATTTATTGCAGGCTTTGCACACCTTGCATCGCCACTCACAAACCACCTTCGCCGGAACACTCCCTTAGTGTGCACTGAGCAGGAAGCCCTAGCGTTTATCGACCTCAACAACCGGCTATGTGGTGCTGCTATTCTGGCATACCCAGATATATTCATAAATGCTGATATTTTTATACTAGAAGCCAGTATTCGCGCCATCAGCATCGTCTTATAGCAAAGGGATCCAGATGCAATCGTGCTTGTCATTCAGTACGCAAACAAGGTACTAACAACGCGGTGACGAAGTTACTGCACGGTGCGGAAGCACATATTGGTCCAATTTGTCTGATACTTCCGTCCATACTTACTAGGCCCAAAGTTCTTTTTTCTAACTGATCACAAGATTCTCCTCTGGATCCAGAGTTTTCACGACGCTCAAGGACAAGTTGCTTGGTGCAACAGATCATCCAAGAGTATGACTTCGTCAACGAACACCGACCCGGCAGCAAACATATTAATGCAAATGCTCGATCTCGTGGACCTCTTCATGTACACGGTGACTGCTACACCTGAACGGTAGTCGCAATCACCATAC
>UZAN01042335.1:0-11952 GCA_900618425.1 Echinostoma caproni
TGTTGGGCCCTCGCCGAGGATACCAGTGGATCATGCGCGATCAACGCTTGAGTCATTTCTTACCCCCGTAGCATGATGCTGCGGCGGTACTGGGGCACCAATCATGCTCGATCGATCAGTTTTACCACATTCACATCCAGATTTCTAGAGACTTTCAGGTCATAATCCATCTCTTTGATACCACCACAGAAGCACCTTTCAAGTAATGAAAAATAAAAATGACCATTTCGGCCGTATATCCCGAACGGAATGGGGATATCTCTACCAAATTAACTGCAGTAGAAAACGTAACGTACCATAAATTTCATGATAGTAACGGAATTTTATAAAAGATATAATTTCGAAATTGGGATGCTTTAAAAATGCTCTTTTCTGGGTATGAACTCTGAATTTGATAATCGCTGAAATCATGTAGTCTTACTTAAACACTTCCACCACACAAAGTAAACCGGGTGATTTGAGGCTAATGAAGCCCGTGCAGTAGGCCAGCGTGGTTTGGGAATTGTACCGAATAATACAGCCGAAGCCGCACTACTCGATTGGATCTCCGTCAACAGCCGTTTATGTGCGATGCGGCTCCAAGGGTCTATCAGCGTCCGGAATAGAAGCAACACCAAAAGGTGTTTATTCGTCATTCCAGCGTATGCTCCGACCAGCTGCAGTTCTGACGCACAACAGGACGAGTTTTATGACGAACTCATAGAACTCATTTATTTCGGTCGAAGCTCCGATATAGTTGTTCTCTCAGGTGATTTTAACGCTCAAGTTGGAAAACTGAGCGCATCGGAAGCGTGCTTAGGCGGTCATTGTGCTCTGCCCTGGCAGCGAATAGATAATGGCGATCGACTTCTTCAGTTCTGTGCAGATCGTCATCTGTTCCTATCCAGCGCCAACTTCCGACGTACCTCTCGACGGACAGCAACGTGGCGCTCAAATTCGACTGGCACGCTAACTCAGATCGACCATATAGCAGTAAGCTACCGTTGGCGTGGCTCAGTACAAAACTGCAGGTCCTATTGGACCACCTGTGTTGAATCTGATCATGCGTTAGTTTTGGTGCAGTTCACTCTCAAACTCACTCATCGCAGAAAACCCCACCAAAATCGATTGGCAGATCATCGCTTATCTCACCCAGCCGTTCGCGCCCGTTTTGAACTAGGGCAAGAGCTAAATGCGTTGCGGGGTGGTAGTGTAGATGAACAATGGGATCAGATAAGCCGAGCAATGCACTCCGCAGCGAACGTTGCCTGTCAATCTGAAGCAGTAGCCCGCCCGAGGCATTGAATATCGCAGGAGTCAGTAGCACTGATGGAGAAAAAGTGGCAAATCCCAACGACCCGGGATCAAGGCAGGGTTAGGTGGCGTCTACAAAGTCAACTAATGAGGAGCCTCAAGAGAGACCGTGAGAACTGGTGGGCAAAGATAGCTAGTGAAATGAAAGTAGCAGCTGCATCAGGGAATAGTCAAAGACTGTTCCAACTAATGTGCAATACGGGAGGTTGGCGAACCACAGTTAGTGAAACAATCTGCGACAAAAGTGGGCAAGCTATTCACAATAGGGAACAGAGGCTTGACCGGTGGGCGGAGTACTTCTGGCCAGGCGCTAACCAGGCTATCTCCTCCGATGTAGCTGAGGCACCATGGGCAGTATCATCTGAACCTCCTACTGCAGGAGAAGTTCGTTTTTGCATCCAAGCCCTGAAGGAAGGAAAAGCAGCAGGGCCAGACGGGCGCAAACCACCATGGAATAAGTTTGATCCTAATCGTCACCAAGTTACTAGCCTCCATTAAACTTCGACGTCTGACGCCGTTTAGGGAGACAAACATCCGCGAACAACAAGCAGGATTTCGACCAGGTCTCGGTTGTATCGAACAAATCTTCACCCTGCGTCAAATCCTTGAGTTACTCTATACGCACCGTCGTCCAACGGTTGACGTGTTCCTTGACCTAAAAGGAGCCTTCGACTCAGTTGATCGTGAATCCCTAGGTACACTCCTTCACAAAGAAATGCCGCAGAAGTATGTGAATATACTGAGTTCACTCTAATCACAAATATCTGGTAGCGTAAGGGTCTACGGCGAGCTGAGTTGGTCGTTCGTAACTAGGCGCGGTGTTCATCAAGGGTGCCCTCTTTCGCCATTCCTGTTCAATTTCGTTATAGACGAAGTACTGGAGAACACACTCAGTGGTCTCCAAAATGTAGGTATTGAATGGGCATCTGGTGAAAAGCTGTGCGATTTGGAGTACGCTGATGGAATCGTCTGTTTTTTCGAATGTATGGAAAATGCATAAAGAGCACTTGAGAGATTATCAAGTTCTGTCGCTCCATTCGGCATGTGCTTTGCACCTTCAAAGTGCAAAGCAATGCTACAAGACTGAGTGTCACCCAGTTCTGTTCCGAAACTAAACGGTCAGGAATTAGCTGAAATACTTAGATAACTGCATGACCAGCGACGGTAGAGCATCGAAGGAGCTAATCACCTGCGTTTCCAAGGCTGGAGCAGCGTACGCAGAACCAAAACACCTGTAGCGGAGACGTGACGTGAAGAGTCGCGTATACTGCGCCACTGTACGATCAGTTCTGCTTTACGGTTGTGAGATTTTGAATTTTCAGGTAGAAGACATCCGTCGTTTAGCAGTGTTCGACAATCGATGCTAAAGTAGTATGGCCCAAGTGGAATGGAGTGAGTGGGTTAGTAACATAGAAGTAAGTCGTCGGGTGTTTGGGAATACGAAGCCTTCGAAGGCTTCGTAGCTCAGCTGGTAGAGCATGCGCGTACAAAGCGTAGGCGGTGTCCATGCACTGTGGCCTCGTAGCTCAGCTGGTATGCATGCGCGTACAAAGCGTAGGCGGTGTCCATGCGTGGGTTCGAATCCCACCGAGGCTACTGAACTTTTCACAATCGACATACAAACTTCAAATCTGCTAAACAACTATTTAAATAGACACAAGTGAAACTTTTGGACAGCGGCTGTTCATTGGTTGCTACCTGGTTGTTCATGAGGTGAGTTGAGGGTTGGTTTTTGGTAAAATTGCTTCTATTTTCCGTGGCTTTTTCTAGTTTCAGATTTCGATATGATATCGTGTAAATCACTAGTAGGACCCTGTTAACACTTCGCACTACCGCCTCCGTATCACTCAGCCGCAGTGTCACAATCACTGCAGTACAAAATTAAACCCCGTTTTGGAAGATATGGTTGAGTAAAATTACTGACGGTGTACCCCCATCAAACTTTGGAACCTCAACACTGCAAAAAACAAAAATAAACGCTGGTTGGAAACAATCTTCCCGTGTGTGGGTAGGACATTCAACCGGTTTCTTTTCTTCCAATAAATGAACTACTACATTCGTGACTTTTCCACTTGTCTCATCGTTGTGAATTCCGGTATCTGATTACGGGCCTGATTGCTGATTGATGAAGTGGCTGTCACAAATACCACATGAATCCTCAACGTCCATTTCTTTGACTGTGTTTGCCAATCGGTGGGATTCATTCTCGCCAAAAAACATCCACGATCTCATGACCGACTAAAACTTAATAAACAGTCGCTTATCCACTAATTTTCGTTTATCAGATAAAACCGATAACGGTTATTTTCTGTCAGATGTAACCAGATTGTCCTCATACGTTTCGTAGGCGTAGTTCATGACAGTTGTTTGGCCTAATGCATTTGTTGGAAAACTGTTGTATACGTTGTACATTGCTCTCACTGAACACGCAACATCAATGCTCGATGTACACACACATGCACACATACAGACATACAAACATGCAAGCACATGGCACGGACGTCCCTCACATACGACCTTGATTACAATGACCAATCAAACCGCACCACGTGTATGCTTGTTACTGATTGATTGAATACTGATAACTTGTACGGCCACTACCGGCAGATGACATGCTTTTATTATCGTACATAAATTACGATGCTTAAATAAAAGGGTTTACTCACGTGCATATTGCAAGTTTTACTGAATACAACAATAACCAGTTTAGAAAGAGAGAAGCCTAGTCAAAACAAACTATTAGGATGTCAGTTCAGCTGTGAAACTCTGTGTGGATCTCAGCCTAGTCCGTCTATAGAATAAAACTGATTGTTCGAAAAAGAAGACAAACGACTGGTCACGGGGAGGAGGTTAATATCACAATTGATTCACAAACTGATCGAAACTGGAGCATTGCAAGCGTTTGTGGAGATCTGGTATGAACATTTCTGTGAAATTCTGAACGAGTGCGAAAACCAGTACAATGTCAAATGCACCGTCGTACAAATCTATCATGCACTCTGCCGATTAAGTAAAGCACCTGAAATTTACCACAGTTTTAGTTACTTTCTTATTTTTCTGCGCACTCACTTATCTATGAACAGTCCTGAGGACCTTGCAGAACGGTTCGATACACAAAGATCGGAACCATCAACATTACGGATCCACTTAGTATATTCAGAATCGGATCCAGAACCCAAATGGACATTATTATTGCCAACCCAGCGGTCATTACCAGTTCGAAACTACAATAGAATAACTCAGTTTTGAAAGCCACATTTCATTTTTAAAATAACTGAATAATTGGATGACAACCTTTAAAATTAATTGACACGTAATGCTGAATGATGACTATCTGAGCAAAACAGAGAACTTCTACAGAGTGTAAGAAAGGTTCCAATGCTCACAAGCATGGTAAAAATGCGAATTATTGGTGATATTGATACTAAAAACGCCCCGTCATTTATGAACATGTAACCGTGATATTCAGATGGGTCGTATCTCAGTTACTGTTGCTACTGTTGTTGTTATTACTGTTTGTGTTCCATTATTATCAGCTTATGTCAATATGATACTCGTGAGCATACATTAGGAAAACAAACTCGAGTTTTCTACCCTCGAGTTTATCCATTTGCAGCATCGTTCGTCGCTTCCTCTATCGACGCGATAAATTTCGGCAGAGTAAATCCGTGTAAACGGCAGTCATGCAAACCCCTGTTCTGTCATTGACGTCCAGTTGGCCACGTGGCATCAGAAAATGACAAAAACAAGTATCAACTCATTGGCCCCACCGGAACCAATGTTCGGTACGGGTTGTCGACTGGTGAATGAGTCACTGCACTTGTGATGCACAAGCACACATATAAAGTATGCCGTTCAGCAGTTCCGTTCCAAACGGGACTTGTACTGTCCGCCATTTACAACAGTTGTATGAACTTTTGGGTCCAAAGTGTAGCCGATTTGGGTTGTTGCCTTTGATGTTCTATCGAAAGATATCTCAATCCATCGACAGCAATAACTGCACGAAATCATTTGTTGTGTGTCTAGTGTTTGTGAGATCAAATAAGCTGATTCGAAAATCACATTCCAAACGAAATTCAAAGATTTGGAAATACACTTTGTTGTTTCCAGTTGGCTATCTCAACTTCTAATGCATAGGGCAGTTCAACAAAGCACTGTTCCCATACTTGCTATCAGCGTTCATTTGGCCACACACGGAGTACGCCGTTCAAGTATGGAATCCATGGTTGAACCGCGACAAGAAGGCTCTAGAAAGTCCGCAAAGGATGACGACAAAATTGGTAAAAGGTCCGTATAACAAGACATACTCTGAAAGACTGCAAATGTTGGGACTCTACTCATCTCAATACAGCCAACTTCGGGGGGGAACTAATCTTGGCATATCACATACTGCATCAACCCAACCACCCTTGCCGTTCTCTGCTGACTTTGTATCAAAATGATCACCTCATGGGATATCCACTAAAGATAAAGATCCAGAACAGCCACCTTGATTGCCGGCATCACTCGTCTGCAGTCAGAGTGTGCGGCGTATGGAATTCTCTTCCATCTGATATAGTTTACTCCTACAGTTGAACTATTTAAATCGCAACTGGATAAAGCATTGGAATACTTAAATTTCAACATCCCTGAGTGATCACGCATATTATTATTATTCTCTCTTTGTGAATTTATTCAAAATATTCTACAAAAATCCTATGGGGTATGATAAGCTTCAGCTTTGTTAAATCGCCCATAATAAAACTTTGACTTTGACTTTATCTTAAGTATAATAATCACAGAGGGGAACAAACATCTACTCGGATACGGTTAAAAAGCACATGTTGACGACCATTCTATGTAGGATTGAGAAATCAACTTTAAACTGTATTGATAAATATGATTCACACCGTCATCACATTGTGTTCGTTACATTATCTATCGATGCACCACAGATTCCAGTGTTCAGTGAACAATGATACTTTTGGCATCGAGGTCATCTGTGCGCGAAACTCTCTTCCATACGGGGTACAAATAGTACACAATCTTGTAGTGATACTTGGTTTCATCACCGTATTTTGTGTGAACAAAATCGATATTCCCATGTAGGTAGCGTTTTATTTACATAATAGTTGTTTTTTCCAATCAAGCGAAAATTTTATGGATGCACCGGTGAATGTGTTCTTTCTTCACATGTTCCCTTTTTAGACAATTCTCTGGCGTGTTTCACCAGACTCCGGGCTATTCAAAACTGGATCTCGAGTCCTCTTTTTCTAAATGTGGATAATATCGTTACTCAGTGAGCTTTGTGTTTCAATATTTACCTCAAATCGCGTATGAACTGTGTCAGACCAAACGAATACTCAGCCCCGATTTGGTTAAATGAAACACTCTTATTACCGGCATATGTAAACCCATGGAAATAAGTCTATTATACGAAAAACACTATCCTGGACGAATTTCCCAAATTCACACTTATATTTTGCCCTGTATAGAACAAATTTTAGTCTGCAAAAAAAAACAGATCACTCATTACTCGGGATGTGGTTTTCCAAATTCGAATCGGAACCCCGGGATCGGCTGTCGTGAATCACAACACTCCTGACGCGTTGGGAAAACCTTAACTTGATCGGTTGGTCTAATGAGAGAAAGCATATGCGATATGTAGAAGGAACAAAAGCCGGTGATTTCGAATCTACTATGTATCCAGTGTTCATGTTGGTACTGGTTGGTGGTGTCGTAATCGACCTCATGTGCACCTTCTTTTGATTGTCAGTAGGCTGTACTACGTACCGTTATTTATAGCTTTGGGTCACCACATCAAGTTTCGAATGTTTTCAAATGAGTAACAACATCCAGAGGCTGGCGCCTTCGAATGATTCCGGTTACTGATGGCTAGTTTGCTAAACAGTTATACCAGATTCTAGAGTATTAAGTTTGGATTAGCTAATTCGATNGATTAGCTAATTCGATTGTTCAGAAGTATCAGATACTCTTGATGGTCTTGGCCAGATATTTGCACTGGGTTTTATGCTCGCGTATGATTAATACTTTTCATGTTCTGCACATATCACCATCTTTACCCCATGAGAGGTAATTTTCCCCCAAAGAACTCAAAGTACTCAACTGCGTGGAGATTATCACAAACTTCAACTGTGTATAAAATTTTTAAAAAATAAGTAATAAACACTAACTTTTTTATTTTTACACCGATTTGTTTCACGCCAAGTTGTGATAACATTCAGCTAACATCAGCATTAGTTTCTTACTATTCAAAAAGCTTAAACATAAATAAACATTTCCTTGAACCTTACAGATCATAAATCTTGGTTAATGAGCGCAATCGATTTAGACTGCTTACCATGTGCAACTAGTGCACTCTAATTACACGCCATGCAAACGAAGCCTATCGTCAATGAGACGCCGGAAAAATACCACAAGAGTAGTGGATCCGTTTATGAAGAGAGATCAATGAGATTAAATATTAAGTACAAAGAAATGGGTTCGAGTCTCATTCGATGGTCAACGGATTCGCACCGCTGATGAGACTCAACCAGGTCGAAACAGCTGCCCAGTGCTTCCTAGCTTTTCAGCTCACACCTCATTTACACGACGAATTAATCATCTAAAATGTCATTGACTGAAGAGATGCTAACCAATACTCTCTCGAGTTCTTCAGTTCACATAGCTCCTATTTGAAATTCCCGGCTTTTGACTGCTTAAGACCGTTGGTCTGAGATTCTTTGGAAATATAACGTGCAGCCTCTTTTCTGGCGTTTTCTCGAAGTCCGTAATCAACACAATGTAGAAACCAAACATGCACACAGGATGCGACTATTTTCCCCGGTGATTTTATCAATAAACTTTGGTAAACGCAGTAGTATTTGAACAAATTCTTCACAGAGAACTGTATTTCTTCCAGCATAAAACGGATAATGTGGATTGTCTAGAGCCGTTATTCGCCAAGTCTTTTGAAATATACATCGCCGAGAAATGGTGTGAAATATTATTGAAGCACTTAACCAGTAACCACATGCTCAAGTTCTGTTATACGTCTTCTTTGTATGGACCTGCGCTTATCCTTGGCAACCTCACGGCGATAATTTACTGTTTTCAGCCGCCTTCATTTTGGACATCACTGAAGGAGAAAGACTGCGCTGAAATTGATTATCCTTGACTTGCAGTGGTATTCACTCTTCGCTTGCCTAAATCATCCCTTATCTACAGGGAACTGTATGCCGTAGTACAGGCTGACTAACTATTGTCGATTATCTTCGATAACTAACATATAGCAAGTCTTGTATCAGTAAACAGCGACATTCCTTTTCAAATTCGAAAATAAATTCTATATCGCCTTTGGGAATCGATCATTTCCGCTTACCTCCAGTCATTTTCCACACGACATAGGTTACGAATTCAAATTTTTACGGACTGCAGTTCCGATGTCATTGGTTTTGTTTTCTTGATATGTTTTCTGTTTTCTGTCGTAACTTGATGATTGGCATGAAGATTACTTTGTGAATATGTCTGTGAGATCCATCCAAAACTTGAGCAGATGGAGAGAAAGAGCATGGAACTACGATCATGTAGTCGACGTTACACGAAGCGCCTTCAATTCGGGCACACGCCACGAATTATGAATATCTCCATTTCTCTTATTTGGCACAAACACACCCCGAAAACAGAAAAAGCTAACGTCTCCAATGCATCGCATTGTCACACCAGTTAGACAATCTGTTCAAATTTGTTTCATTCGGTATGGGCGTAGTAATTTGTAAAACAGATCTCTTGACTGAAATGTACGCCACTGCCTCTGCGTAGCCAATGCAAAAACAAGTAGTAATGCGGACGAAGAAAAGTTAAAATTCGATGGAACCATCATTTTAAAATTCCTAATCGATTCTAGCAAACAGAAAAAGGGTGGTGCTTCCGAAATTCACATGTACACCAGATACACAATATCCTGTTCAGCTGTGCGCTACAATACACCCCACGGCAGAAATTTCACATCTCCCTCCTTTCTAGATTTTAACTGTATCTCCACGTCTGGGTGAATCCCCAATAAGCACTTTCGGGTGCTGATGCAGTAGTCAAAATAAAAAATAAACATGCAATTATTATATTAACGAGAAAGTATGATTTTTTATGTAAAAACAATAACAGGATGAAGGTATTGTTCCTTCCCCTTGACCCCTCAGGGAGGGGTCTAACTGAAAAAAAGCAGCTTCGTATGGTTCACAGTGGACTTTCCCCTTCAAAACTTTCATGCATCTCTGAGACATCCTCAATGGTTATTGAGCTTCCCTTAGGGAGGCTGGGGGGTGAAGGGTACGAAACTTTTATCGCGGGGTCTACAATATCCCATTCTGTCCAAATAAAAACAGTTGAAGCTTTAGCATCTTTTACTCTATTCACTCGGAAGACCATTACAAATCTTTTCAAAACCTGGTTCGTCCGTTTTACTTACAGTCAGGCAGACAATTTGACTGGAAAACAAATGGTATCGCCAATTGCATTACATGGGCGTGTTAAGCGTATGGTTTCTTTTCACTCAGGTGATTCTATTTTTGAGAAATATGGTGTTGTCATGGAATTTTACTATTTGAATTACAATCATTTTTTATAAGTTTTAGGGAACAAATGGTTGAAATGTGTTAGGATTTTGTGAGAAGTCAGCAAGGGACACTGACAAAACAGCAATCAATTAGCTGTGCGCTCGACAGAAAGCAAGGGTAATTAGGCGAAATTTGTAATACTGCGACACACGGAAGATTCAGCATAATTGAATCACCTATATTGTAAAATTTGACCACACCTCATCAACCCGGTAAACGTGAAGGTTACACTCAATGTAAAACAATGTTTACATAGTTGAAGTTTGAAAATAAAATCCTAAAACATTCCCTTAAATCTTACCAGCTATCATCATAATGTAAAATATTTGGTTTTCCATGAAACCGTAATAATTGTGTGAGACCACAATAACCGATAGTATCGCGGTGTAGTAACGGTCCGACTTCAAAATAATCGAGAGTACAACTGAAGTAAATGTTTGTTGTAATTTAAGCTTATCGGTTCAATAACGAACTTTCCTTGCATAAATAAATGAACGGCACACATTTCTGACTTGGCACAACTAAGAGAACAACGACTCGATTTGGAAATAAGTTATAAACATACGTAAACATGCAATTGCATCGCGGTATTTTCAACACTGCTACGCGAGGTTTTCCATTCTGGGAACTTGAATGGTACAACGCTAAATTTTGAGGAACAATAAATACTTTTATGAAACTCAGAGTACTGTAAGGTTTGAAAGATGGTAAATCGTGAATTTGACTTTGATTCCAACACCAGAAGAACAAGTAGACCAAAACTTTTCTCCACATTGATCGATCGATAGATTATTGTGGGCCAGAGCATGATTTGTTCACAATGACCAGTAGGAATTCCTTCCTGGTATTTTGCATTCCAATGGCCTCTTTAAATCGTGCCTTGTGAGCATATTACCGTAACATATTATCAGCAATATTCACTGTGTAACGTTTGTGTCGGTAAACAGCCCCATCAAACACTTCTTCTTGCCACTTGTCTATGCTTTTGAGTTCTTCAAAGAGGAGCCGGTGGGAGAGGGATTACAATTACATAAACCAGGTAACAGGTTCGCTGAATACTTCCACAGAAATCACCAAGTGTGTGATATTACAACACAAACCATCATGTGTTCCTAAGTTATCGGACGCAGGTTGTTGAACTAAAGGAAACACAACCTCACAAACGCGAAAGCGCATCAACATGAAAGAATGAGTTGTATCCTCACAGCTAAACAGTAATCGCTAAACTAGTTGTCATGTAATTTAGTGTGACACGGGGGTGGTTTGATTATTCACCAGACATCGGTCAAAATTGACAAGCTGTTCCGTTCAAGATTTTATTTAAGTTGTTGTCAAAGCACAAGAAAAAGTCGCATTCACACAAAAATCTATCGGAATATTTGGACCAGTCATTCGGTTGTATTAGTTTTTAATAAGATGCGCGTGTTGTCAAAACTGACGGCCTGGCTATTCTGGTGTTATTCATCCTCATTTTGTTTTTATAAAAGAGGAGCTCTCTTTTGTCACTCTGCTTGCTTGCTCAAATACTACGTCCCGTTTTGTGGACTAGTTGCGCATTACAATGGGGCACATGGTGCTATCAGCTCCATGCCTGGTTACCGGAAAGGCAAACAATTTAGTGTACAAGTTCTATGCACACTGGAGCACAGGCGGGGTTAGGAGTTGTGTGTGCGTGTGTGTGTTACACTTCTCGACTTATTCTAATCTTAGATTGTGTAGTAACTTACTGGAAACTTGAGCTATCTGATGGACTGGTAGGTGATCGGTGATCCTGTCTGTCCCTACTTGACGGGGGTAGTTACATCATTGGTTTTGGTTGGGCCCCTTCGGCATTCGCTGAGTCGAATTGTCAGTTAAAGGCAAATAAAGACTACTACAACTCGACCACCGAACCATACCACCCTCAGCTAGGTGTGATGAACTATCACAATTAATTGGAAGATTATGAAGTAAATATGGAAATCCATTCTTCTGTCAGCACGAATCTAGTGATCGTAGTAGTAGTAGTAGTAGTAGTAGTAGTAGTAGTAGTAGTAGTAGTATTACGCTCGGAACTCGGAATACG
>UZAN01042335.1:12630-34876 GCA_900618425.1 Echinostoma caproni
AAGCAGTGACACGTACGTGCGTCATTGACGTCACCTTTGAAATTCGATTGATCGCAGGTGTCCGAAAACTGTTACGCGCCGTTCCAGGGTAGGCGTCATTCCCTAGGCCTGGATCACCACATTGAATCCCTGTCTTTGTTCGCGTATTCAGTTGGAGCTGCTCATTGATTAAATGACTTCATATCTATCCTGGAACTGGCCAATGGTTGTGACCGAGACCGCATATTTCGAACCAATGTATGGGTGAGGATGTGCAATTTCGAACGAGACAATTAGGCTGGCCTGAAACTGATGAACGCATAGCATTGCCTACTGTCAGATGGTTGGTGCTCGCCGATGCATTTCGATTACCGGCCTACTTGACAAAATTTCGAAATTAACCTCTGCCCACCCTCAGCACGTGCTCCGCACGACAAAAATGGAACTATAAATTTTGCAATTCAAGTTGGCCTAATATGATTGCAAGTTGTCCCGTTGACCACATCACAAATGTCAGTCACATGTTCTGTTCAAGCTTCTGGATGACCTTCACCATGCAACACAAATTTGCCAACCTCCTGCTGAAGCACGAAGGGGAAGGAACGATTGCGAGACGTGCCCCGATCAGACACGCCGCAAGTCTCACGAAATATATAAGGGTTGGTTACCTTGCTAGTACGCGTACGCCTCTGCGTGTGTTCATCACCCTAGCCTTTGAATTCATATCGGCTTCGGCTCGGCTGACAAGAAGGGATCATGCACTATCAGTGCATGAGTCATTGCATCTGCCCTTTGCATGATGTGAGCTACGTCTCAAGCGACTGCAATAAGACACCAATCGATCATGATCAATCGCTATACGCACCATTGTCTCCCAGATTCATATCCAATTTAACTGAAACTTGTAGATTAGAGAAACACCAACAAAATTCCTACCCTTCCAGTGCTGAACAAATAAACTGACCATTTTGATCATATATCCAGATATCTCTAAAAAACGAACTTCAACTTAAATAACGCAACGGGGAATGTCGAAGTATACCATAAATTTTATGATAGTTACAACATTGTATAAGAAATTCTAAGTACGAAATTTGGAATTTGTTTCTAAAATACACTTTTGTGATTATGGACTCTGAATTCGATTATCTTTGTCACTGATACCGTATACTGATGTTAAGACACTTCCACAACACAACGTAAATAGCTTAGATTAGGACTAAAGTATGACATTCACATGCGGCCATTGCGACCTGGCTTCGAACAGTCTCTGTCAAATAAAGTTTACCGAATTCCGAAATGTGCGCAAAAATGATAGGGACACTACAATTTCTCGATTCAGTTTCACATTAAGATGGCTGCTGTGGTCGTTCTCAACACGGTGATTAAGGAAACCACCACGAATCAAAATGTTGATGATGTTCGCTAGGCTAGTAAATATAAGGACATTATTTACGAACAATAGTGATTTAGGATGCGGGACATATAACGGCTGTGCTGTTGTCATTTACTGCTCATATAATGCCAGGAGATTGAGATAGCGGTTGGTGGGTTCTTACAATACTCAAAGATGAAAACCACTACCTGGTGCAGATAGGTAAAGTTAATAATTCTGTTATAGTATTATTGTATTTGATGTATTATATTATTTCAGCCGCTTGAGGTGTAGCTCACGAGCGCTATCACATCATGCGGGCAGATTAATTGGTCATGCGTTGATAGTGCATGATCCCT
This sequence comes from Echinostoma caproni, assembly GCA_900618425.1. NCBI lineage: Eukaryota > Metazoa > Platyhelminthes > Trematoda > Plagiorchiida > Echinostomatidae > Echinostoma > Echinostoma caproni. Next base: position 14,344 of record UZAN01042335.1, read on the forward strand.
TCTTGTCAGCCGAGCCGAAGCCGATATGAATTCAAAGGCTAGGGTGATGAACACACGCAGAGGCGTACGCGTACTAGCAAGGTAACCAACCCTTATATATTTCGTGAGACTTGCGGCGTGTCTGATCGGGGCACGTCTCGCAATCGTTCCTTCCCCTTCGTGCTTCAGCAGGAGGTTGGCAAATTTGTGTTGCATGGTGAAGGTCATCCAGAAGCTTGAACAGAACATGTGACTGACATTTGTGATGTGGTCAACGGGACAGCTTCAACTGATAATGAGACGACTTATTTGAAACTCGGACATTGTGAATTGATACTGGAAAAACTTGAAATGATACCCGGACATGTTGCAATGATATCAAGGCAATTTGAATTGCAAAAGACGTGAATTAATAATAATTAAACTCATGAAAGCGTGATTTCAATTAATTTACAAAATCCGAACTGGTGTTCATTAAGATTTTTTGATCATCAAAAAATTCCTACTTTTGAAGAATGTAAATTGACGCGAACAAGCTCGTTTTCGGTAGCATTATCTTTCCGACTAATGCAGTTATGGAGTTAATTATAAAGTAGATATACCTGTGATTAACTAGCTACGGAATTTGTAACGGAATAAACCCTTGGTATGCATTAAAATACAACGCGTTGGAGAACTGATGTTTTCTATGAATGCATTTTCAAAGCATGACATGACAACACACGTTCAGAGACAAACCAATATTTTCTTTTATTCATTTGTTCTATGAAGATGATATAAAGAAGTGATATATTAAAAGGGTTTGTCAAAGGCCCCGATAGTTTGGAAGATCTAGGTTGGGGGAGTGCTGAGATATGTTGAACTTCACCACTCCTCTGCAAGCCGGCTACAATGCGTCATATGTGTGATCGATCTTCGTGCATGGCAGCTGTATGGTACAGACCAGTCACTTTGTACACATAAGTTGGGTGTGAACAAATTATTGCCGGTCACTTCCGACTGAAAGTTGACACCTTTTAATAAGTCGCTTCTTTGTATGAGCTGTAAAGACCATTAGATGATTAATTGGAAGCAAGTGATCGCCTCTAAATGTGTATTCTCCATTGGAAACCCATTGAAGTTGGACACAGTGAGAATGGAATGTTGTGTATTTGTGTTGTATTTGTATTGGTCTGACTTTAAAAATACTTAAGTACATATGCGCACAAAACAATGGTTCAAAACACCGTCATATTTGATACATATCATTATCATAGTATGGAGCTGAAAAGGAAAATTAAATAGATGAATAGAAGTTAACATATTACAGCGTAAATCCCATAGGAGGAATGTTAATCTAGAAAGATTCGAGTGCAATGCAGTCACTGGTTTCTCCTTGGGCGTTAGTGTGCCAGATAAATACTGAAGGGTAGAGCTCTTAGAAACTCCCCTAGGAGTGACAGTATGGCGGTAAGCAGAATGTGTTCTTCTGTGATAGTGACAACAAGGTAGGTCGGGGAGCGTTGGTTCACGGTCCGCTTTTCGAGCTCGGCCCCTAGCCTCATGAACCCAATGAGACAGGCGGAACGTGGACGGGACAGCACCCCATTAGCTGGGGGCTGCCTAGCTTGGGTGGGCGGTAGCTGTCCAGTGAAGTTCGAAGACTTCTCCCACCGTCGAGAGGAAGCCTCAGGTACCCCGCTCCTACGTCCATCTTGCGGGGTTTTTTGATCGACAATCTGCCCTCCACCGTGTTTATTTGCTGGAGTGACCTCTCCAGGGGATGGTGTGGAAAGACGATAGAAGCCAGGTGCCCAAGAAGCTGGCCTTCGTGAGACTGAATTTCGTCTGGCCTCTACCCGTTGACCTTTCAGGCATGATTAGATCTATGGCTGTGAAAAGCCATCCTGTGTAGCTCGCAGAGTCACGAAGGCAAGTAAGCCATTACACCACATCAACGTGCAGCCTCGTCATGAGGGACATGACAAATATATGAGTGAAGATTGTTTATTGTTGTTGTCGTGTGAATGAGAGCGGTATTTAGCACATCGACGTCTCCACAGAGGCTGGAGGCTTCAACGATCTAGCAACAGAGGAGTTCGACGCCTTTCTACGTACGCATCAGTCTATCAGTTCCCATTGATCATTCAATCACGTGACACAGCTGTTCACGATAGACACTGACTAATACTCCTCAAATCCATCTTGTCCATGCGCCAGCTTGACCTAATTTCTCGGGCACCGTTTAATCGAATGATGTACTCTCACGATCATTCATTAAATCGTTAATCCGATTCCGAACCGCACGTTGTCTTGTGTGTTCTGATTTTCTGTGTTGAGTTACGGGCCCTAAATTACTGTACATAACGTCGCGGTCGGAATTTGGCCTTAACAATATTGGCGATGGAAATAAAACCCCACATGTTGCTTTTACCTTCACCATTGTGGTGCCCAGTCACAGAAAAACCATCAATTTTCACATGGAATCGATGGTAAAAGACATTAATGGACTACATTGAATTATTACCCGTGCTCCATCCACGAACAGTGCTTACCGAATCACACAAAATAAAACTCTTTCGTTAATTCCTTGGTGAGGAAGGCCAGCATCATTTTGACGATATCACCTTGGATAAAGTACCCAGTACATTCAGTGAACTTTGGGGCTCTCGACCCAGTGCATACACTGCCAGATATTGTTTTTCTAAACTTCACCAAAAAGCTGAAGAAAACGCCAACGATTTTATCGCAAGAATACAACAAGCGCTACCCGACTATCGGTATAATGAAATACAGAGCAACAAGGTAGAGGAAGAAATGGCGATTAAGTGATAACTGGAATACGGAGCGACCGAACTCGAGAGAAATTACTATCAGAAGACGAATCTAAGCTCACCTTGAAAAAGGCATGTGCAATCATCCGACATCAAGAAAACATCACCAATCAAGTACCTCAGTTTTTCAAGAATCCAGACTCAGACAACGTGCAAGCAGTGACGCGGAAAATAATGTCACCCACAAAACCTTCAGTCAAGGAGTTCTTATGTTATCGCTACGGAAATAAGCATGTATCAGCGGACGATTGTCGACACAAAAAAAACAGTTTGTCTCAACTGTGGGAAGATCGGGTAGCTGGCACGCGTCTGCAGAACAGCACTACAGAGCCATTCGAACAGAAACCATTTTGGAAGCCTGTTACTGTCGTGCAGGAGAAAGCAAGCAATAATTCGGAAAACGAAGGCTCATTTGACGAGATAAATACTATCATGACATGTGGCTACTCACGTCTACCGCCTTATTACATACAATTTGAAATCGAAGGAGCGCCTGCTCAAATGAAAATTGATACTGGAGCATCCGTGTTGATAGTCATCGCCAAGACTGTCAAGAATTTACCCCGATTGACCAGTTGCCAGTCCACGTTGAGAACCTACACAGATCAAACAATCTCGGTTCTGGGTAAATGTGACGTGCATGTACAGTTACCCGGCGAGAAACGCATACTCCCAGTCTACGTTGTGGCAGATCAATGTTCTAATTTATTTGGGCGGGGCTGGATAAAGGCATTCCCAAACACATTGGATATAATGAAGCAGGTGGCCTCTAAATCAACCTTGGAAACAATACTATGTAAGCACGCTGGTGCATTTGATGGCAGCTTGGGAAAACTGAAAAGATTTCAAGCAAATATCAAACTGGATCACAATGCACAACCGCGTTTCATCGGATCACGCTCCTTGCCATAGGCACTCAGATTGAAGGTAGAAGAAGAACTGAAGAGATTGCAGAAGGAGGAAATAATTATACCAGGCAAGTACTCTTAATGGGGAACACCGATAGACCCCATGAACAAACCAGATGGTTCCGTTTGAATTTGCGATGATTATAAGCTTACTGTGGGCCCTTTCACCGCCCTAGACAGATATCCACTACCACGTGTGGAGGATTTATATACAACATTAGCGGGTGGCCAAAAGTTTACCAAAATTGAATTGAGTCATGCATATTCCCAAAGTGAATTAGATGAATCCTCTCGTGCCCCGACAACAATCATAAATCACATTGGTCTTTTTCAGTACACTCGTTTACCCTTTGAAATTAATTCTGCACCGGCAATTTTTCAAAGAACTATCGATAACTTAATCAAAGATATTCCATTTACCTGTGCATATCTGGAGGATAATCTTATTTCTGGTGGTACATACGAGGAACATTAACAGACACTATCTACTGTTCTCGAGCATTTGCAGGAACATGGCCTGAGGCTGAAACGATCCGAATGTAATTTTCTCTATGATTCTGTTTTTATCTTGGTTACCGGCCTGATAAAAGTGGACTGCATTTCATAGAGGATAAAGCCAAACCCATATTAGAAGCTCCGGAACCTCGAAGCTTAATAGAACTTCGTTCTTTTCTTGGCATGCTCTCCCATATTTCTTAAACGCTCGAGCCTCTGTACGCCTTACTACATAAGAATAAACCATAGATATGGGGCCTTTCATAGAAAGGAGCTTTTACTGCTGCCAAGCTCTTGTTAGGATCATCGTCATTTTTGGCACATTTTGACCCAAACAAACCAATTTTGATTTAATGTAATGCATCTCCATCCGGCGTTGGCGCCGAGTTATGCCATCGCACGGAAGAAGGCTTTACCGACCCACCGAATCGAAGTCCATCAGCGAGCGAGACAACATGCACGAGTGATGTCTGTCTCATTTAAACACAGAAAAAGCGTCGGAACATACGTGATCAATCAGAGGGCAGAAAAATCTCTGGATCAAATGACCAATGAGGTGAGCTGAACTAAAGCGGATCCAAACACTGCGTTTCTTTCTTAATTCAATAATCTGAATTTTACGTGAATGTTCCCCTACTCTCTCTTTTAAAGAATGCTGTTTGTCCATGGGGATTTCCCCTTTTACTGTAATTCACATAGTGTAATAAAAAATATCATTTGTCGATGTTTCTTACGCAACTACACTTATTCCGAAAACCAGTAACCCTTTTTACCAAACAGATCGACTGCTTTCTGATTCGTTCAGTTCGGTGAGCTGAGCCAGGCATGAGCGAGGTAACTGGTTTTGGTTGCTGAGCCATTGACGACAGCCAGCCCATTCACTTCAAGAACTCCAACCTCTGTCACTGAACAAACATTGTTATTCACATAGACCCAGTCTATCAGAGATGAAATGGCTGGGATGTAGGTGAATCCATTCTTGAGGGCAGCACACACCATAACAATAGCTGAGATGATTGGTGAGGTTTTAACAAAAGACTGAAATATTGGGATCAGAAAGTAGTTGTAAATACATACCGGTAAACGTGGATTCTAATTCAACCAACCAATCTTACGTGCATTGTTCTTCGTGAGGATTTGGTGATTGCATTTACCATATAGCGTAGATAAAACTTTAATTAGATAGTCATTGGAATTGCCAACTGGTGCATGTTTGAAGGCACGAAACAATGGTTCAAGGAGGCATGATTCCGAGTGGAAAAACTAACGATGTTCTGCAAAGATATGTGTAAAAGCTCACGTTTGATCTGTTGAAATCATCAGCAATGATAAAAACAGATGTGACAGACCTCTCCAACATAAATTCATATAACATATATCCAGGAAAGTAGATAACTCACCAGGATTACAGTCAGGAGTGATACAGAGATGTGAAATGATGATCGTAGAATGGCGCAGGAGAAAACGCGATTGACGCCCCCCAGTAACACAGGAAATGTTTCGCGTACAATGAGTAAATATGCATTCGGAAGAGTTATGCCACGACTGACGCACATATGTGATGACACCACCGCCAACTGTTTTCCTTCTTGATGGTGTATCTGAACGAAATAAAGGGAAGCCTTCTACCTGAACTAATTCGCCCTCGACTAATTCTTATAGTGAAGATTCTTGGAAAATTGACACACAACTTTTGGATAACTCCCCCTTATTTATCAAAAGACCTGTGTCCGATGACTTACGAATTAAATAAGCAGACATTCGACGACAAAATCATAGGAAAATGAATGGTCTTCAGATTTCTGTGCTCAAGTACAATCGTCCAACCGGCACGATATTTTCTCAGGTTGCCATTTGAATTTCTAGTGATTCCTTTAACCTTATTTCTCACAAAACGAGCAAAAGCATTGATATTTATTACGGATACTCTTATTAAAATTAAACCCAGAGTGTTGTAGGTAATCATTAAGGTCACAGAAATTAATACGAAAGTATATCTAAAGGTGATATGTGGTAGAAAAGCCAAAGGTCGAGAGATAACCAAAAATAGCACGATCAAATTCAAAGGCCCCACCGATAACCTGGAACAAAGATAGACGCTGGAGAGCTAAATAGATCATTTGATAAATGGACCAGCAGTAGAGAGGCGGGGCCGTCCATCGAAAGTGATGCAGAACCCTTTGCTATTTAACAAGAGGAGGTTCTAAAGGAGTTGTTTATTTTCAAACCCAATAAATCACTCGATCCGGACAGGTTATTGTTATTATTATTGTAGTAACTTCTATAGGCATAAAGTCTACATTTCAGTTAAAATATCCAAGTAGGAGAGAGAGAGAATACTATTAAAAAATAGCAAAACGATTTAAATCCCAAAACTATTAACAAAGTCTGTGAAAACCTATTCTTCGTTAACTAGAATAGGTACTAATGAGGGTCCCTTAAAGTTGAGATATACGTTTATTTGAGAGGGAACACAACGGTATCGGGATCTAGTTGACGGATGGGAACAACAGGAGGTTAAATCTGTAAAAGGCGGATGTCTGGAGCTGATAAGAATATTGTGTGTGCAAACTTTTCGCGTGTATTCAAATGACATTCGCACAGGTTAGGTACCAACTCCTCCAGTGAGACTGAAGCGAGGCGGCTAATGATGATCAATCCACAGAGCGAAGTAATTTAAAATCTTTCTCTAAGGGATTGGAAAAAATAACAGAAAAACAGTACAACGGGAAAAACACTGGTACACGAGTTTGGAAGTAATCGGCTGATGCATACAAAGCTGAATGAGTTTACGAATATGACCAGAAAGTCATCGAAGCTTAATGACGATATGTTGAATGTGAGACGTCCAAGGAAGATAAGAATCGAAGAAAAAACCTAGGTATTTAATACAGCTTACCCGAGATACTGGTTCAGAGCTAATCGATACCAGTTCAGATTTAAAAGAAGAGTGTATTCATTTAAAGACATGTTTGAAACATCTGGAGGGATCAAACGAGAGGCCGTTGCACGTTTTCCAAGTTGTCAGAAAATTGGGAAGTCTAGAAAAATCGGAGATGGCCTGATATAAAACCACATTATCAGCCAATCACGACGAGACTGCACCTTGACGTGGTGTGATGGCTTGCGTGCCTCAATGACTCCGCGAGCTATACAGGATGGCTCGTCACAGCCGCAGATCTAATCATGCCTGAAAGGTCAACGGGTAGAGGCCAGACGAAGACCAGTCTCACAAGGCCAGCTGCTTGGGCACCTGGCTTCCGTCCTCTATCCAAACCCGCCCCTGGAGAGGCCACTCCAGCAAATAAACACGGTGAGGGGCAGTTTACCGGTCGAAAATCCCCCGCAAGATGGACGTTGGAGCGGGGTACCTGGAGCTTCCTCTCGACGGTGGGAGAAGTCTTCGAACTTCACTGGACAGCTACGGCCCTCCCAAGCTGGGCAGCCCCCAGCCAATGAGGTGCTGTCCCGTCCACGTTCCGCTTGTCTCAATAGATGCATGAGGCTAACGGACGATCCCGAAAGCGGACCGATAATCAACGCGTCAGCGAACAAAACAACTAATCGAAATTCAAAGGCCTTGCGTGACAGGTCTACAGAAGCCCTCACACGGGTGCTTCGGTCACGCTCCCGAGTTGGATTTACGCCCCACTGCCTTGTGGGTCAGCCTTTGAGTCAAAGGCTCCGGTTAGGGTTCCCAAAGAACAACCCCTTCGTCGGTGTGGGCTACCGCGAAGTACGCCGTGCCCTAAAGTCTTCGGCGCCCATTTGGAAAACCCTCTTTCCCATCTGTCTAATTCTTCCTCTCAATCTCGAATAATACCCGACACCTGCTGTTTACAAGACCCATCAAATCTCACTCAGCGTTTTAACAACATGTCCAAACAATCAGGATTTACAGGATTTTTGAAGCCGAAATTCCCTTTTTCACTTAGCCGTATTCAATGTCCGCACACTCTATCAGATCGGTCAACAAGCTGCATTAGCTAGAACCATTGAAACTTTCAATTTAGATGTGTCATGTCGCCGAAAAACGCATACAAGACCTTACTTCCATTATCTCTCTGCGTTCTCCTGATCCAATCTCAACCTCACGCTTCACCCTTCGTGTGTCAGGCAATTTGGCGTTAGAAGCTCGCGGTGTTGCTGCTGTCGCTATTACGCTAAGTGCCAAAGCAGAACGCGTGCTCCTCGATTGGATTCCAATCAGTAGCCGACTCTGCGCCGTACGCCTCAACGGTTCAGCGCGGGTCAACAGCTGCAGAACGAAGCATCGATTTCTATTCGTCGTATACATATTATATTCATATTTATATACTTATATATGTATTATTATATGTTATATGAATTTATGTTGGAGAGGTCTGTCACATCTGTTTTTATCATTGCTGATGATTTCAACAGATCAAACGTGAGCTTTTACACATATCTTTGCAGAACATCGTTAGTTTTTCCACTCGGAATCATGCCTCCTTGAACCATTGTTTCGTGCCTTCAAACATGCACCAGTTGGCAATTCCAATGACTATCTAATTAAAGTTTTATCTACGCTATATGGTAAATGCAATCACCAAATCCTCACGAAGAACAATGCACGTAAGATTGGTTGGTTGAATTAGAATCCACGTTTACCGGTATGTATTTACAACTACTTTCTGATCCCAATATTTCAGTCTTTTGTTAAAACCTCACCAATCATCTCAGCTATTGTTATGGTGTGTGCTGCCCTCAAGAATGGATTCACCTACATCCCAGCCATTTCATCTCTGATAGACTGGAGTCATTACGTGGGCTGAAAGAGAAGGTGTGTCACTGAAGAGACAAACTGACGGTCAAACCAATCAACTTTCATATCTAGAGCGAGGTAGCCCATTTCAATCAACTGTATGTTGAAACCGTGCTAGGGAACAAGTCCTGCCGTCAGCCATGGAACGGAAAAAAGTTGCTCTGCGTTAGTTCAACTTTATCTACTGCAGTCTCATGTGGCATCAATGAGCTCAACAGATCCTTTGCTCCAGTGAACAATTTTTGCAAGCATTACCTATACCAAGTACAACGTCACTTGATTTCCATCATCCTGTGACTGTCAAAACAGAGCAAGTTTTGCAGGAGTTGAATGCTATCAACAAAACAGTTCTGCGGTCCTGACTGTTGTGGCTCGCAGTCGAGTGAAACGTTCACCACACATCACGTGATTGACTGTTGTGGCCTGCCACCACACACAGACGCACGTCATGCAGACTTACCCTGTTACAAGGTCGGTCAGCCTCATCAAATCAAAGGTTAGTATTGATCTCTCCTCATAGATTGGTTCCTTGACTGACCAGCGTGACGGCATACTCCCTTTGGTAACATTTGCGCCTGTGCCTGTCTGTCTTCCTGTCTGCGTGTTGACGCATTGGTTGCTCACCGGCTTACGGACCGGCTACGTTTACATTTACATACTGGAAATAGAATAACTACTTAATTCACTACTTGCGTACTTATTGACTTATAGTGGATACAACACTGACAGTTTGTCCCCAGTGGTCCTAAAATCATGTGCGAACCACCTCACACAAATTGTTTATTTGTATTTGTATTTTGTAAATTTATCTTCAATACATGTCTGTCAGATTGTAGACTAGTTAACACATGGAGTGATGTTTGCATCACTCCAGTACCTAAGAAAGCAAAAGTTAAGTCTCGGCCTATCGCTTCATCTTCATCACTACTTGAGGTTTTTGAGTGAATTACGATTATCCATCCTCTTCTCTTGATTTTGTGATTCCAACCAATTTGCTTATTATAAGCGTCACTCTACTATAAATACGGTTGCTTGTCTTACGCCTTCCGTTTTATGCACTATAGACCAAAAACACAAAATTGTTCACGTTTGTCGCTTGGACTACACAAACGCCTTTAACTTTGTTGACGGAAATACCCTATTGGTACTGCTACAGCAACATAATCTCCCGTCACATCCTTTAAATTAGATACATGATTATTTTACTGACGGACGCCAATTCACTTTTCTCAATGGTGTTAGGAGTTCCACTATCACTGTAAGTCAAGGTGTAATGCAGGGAGCAATTTTATCCCCTTTTCTGTTTTACTTTTACTTTCAAAATTTACCAGTCACCCCAACTGTTTCACATTCAAGTATGCCGATGACAAAACCCCTTCAATCAGCTATAAGTTCCATTTCTGATCGGTCCGATGGTGTAAAGCCTTCTTTAAACCCAAATAACTCCACTGAAGTCTTGTTTTCCACCAATCGTAGGCCATCATCAATTCCCAGATCATCTGTTCCCAACATTTTAAACAATAACTTAAAAGTTGAAAAATCACAACACTCCAAATGCCGTGAATGTTTTCTGTCTTCTGACCTCAAATGTTCCTACCACATACAACAAACATTTCTTAAAGTTAGAAAGCTGACCTTTTATATTTCATGCCTTCTACATCTGGAAGTGCCAGTTTACGTCATTTCTAAGTTTATTTTCTCGTGCGCTTTATACCATTGGACATACTGTTCCCAGTTATCCTCCCCGGTCTATTATATAAAGATTTCGTATTGATCAGACGCTCGGGTGCTTAAGCATCTCTAAATATGTAGCTGTACCTTATGAGGTGCTGGTCGGCTCCATTTTCAAACAACACCTGAAAGCATGTGACCGTCTGTGTGACTCAATCTTGTCTGATTTATCCCATCCTTTATAATCAACCCTCTCTTTCGTGTGCGCGCGCGCTCCATCTTCACTTCTGTCACCCACAATAAATCTCAATCTTTACACACTGGCACCACAGCTTTCTCGTATTTTGGTTTTCAGGGAACGAATATCAAACGAACTGATACACAGTCTTATGTAAATTTTCATGTAGCCGTTTTTTATAGTTGTTACGCTTTATCGGTTCCTCCTCATTATCGCTTATTTATCATTTGTCACATCTTTAAATCCATTTAAACAGCATTTCTGCCAAGGCAAAATTTATAACATTTTTTCACTGAAAATTCTGACCAAAATGGATGAATAAAGTGCACCCTTGACTTGACTTGAAAAGTGTGCTGGACGATTGGTGTCTCTCAAGGGCATCACATGCTACAGTTAAAGTGCAATAATCGAAGTAGGATTACTGTTCACGAATCACAGTCGTAACAGAAGCACAGAATTGCACAGACAATCATACGCTGGGATCTCACGTAATCGAGACGCAGGAAAAAGGTAGCAGAAGTGGCGGTGGGGTTCATTGAGAGAAATCAATCAATGTACAAAGGAATTTTATTGGTTATACAGGTATCCACCAATGGCCTGTTTGTAGTCTTGACGTCATACATCTCCGGTCTGGACCGCACGAATTCTGATTGATCGGCACGATTGGTCTGTGGTTTGTTGTCCAGAAACTGTAACGCATCGCTCCGTGGTTGGCGTCATCCCGTAGGCTAGGCTCACCACAGACATTTTATTTACTGTGTTAGGTGACCACTAGACGTGGAGAGATAAGAGAGGTATAACACACCAAATTCTGTCTGAGAGGCCATCATACTGATTTTCTATATGTTCTCTGGGTTACTTATACGTTTCCTTTTTGATATTTCGGCTTTTCGGAAAAGTATTGTGATTGAATTTGCTGTACACTATTGGGGAAATTTTAACAACGGCATGGTTTGAAGACCCATGAGGGTAGCAGGCAGATACGAAAAAAGCTGGCATCATTGACAGAACACGTCCAAATGAGCACTTAGACTTTTTGGGAAGCTCACTGTCACTATCTTGTCAAACCAGGAACGGTCAAGAAACTGATGTCGGCAAGATTGAAGTCATCATATATGATACATAGCGAAAGATCAGGATAACTGATTAAAGTTATAGAAAAGTATCTGAAAAATGAAGATCCTTAGAGGGAAAAGAAGGGGGAATATATTAGCTAAGACAATCGACCGATAGTTATTCAATGGCCTAGGCTTGTAGTCATGTATGGAGGCACAGATGTAGCCAGTAGATTAAGTAAATGTTTGCTTCAAATTCTTGTACCAATTGTTTCGGAGATAAGTCACCAAGCCTCCCCCATGTTTCCGATATGTTGAGAGAAGGCTAACTTGGTATCCCGTGTGAAGCCGTCGAGTTTAGTAATCTCCCCATCAACACCACTATATACAAGGTCTCTTGGAACAGAGAAGCGCCCAACTGAGAATATTCCATACGGTGCACAAGATCAGATAAATCTGGTGATTTCCCAAGCAATCAACGGATTGTGTTGCCCATTATGAAAGTTATACAGATCTCAAGTTGCAACAAATCTCTTTGACGCAGCTCTACTCTCTATCCAACCTGGTGCTTTCTCCAATGTCCGCGAGATTTTCTGTAGATCCTTTTGTATTTGTTTCTCACAGATTTGCAAAATTCAAGTACCTCCGGGAAAAAATTGGAGTTTTTGATGTTTTTCATGGATGTGTTATGGAATTTCGCGACTGGCATCATCTTGGTCGTACGATGTCATTGTAGCAACGCAGCAAAGGGTAACTGGTGTGTAAAAACAGATGACCATGTTGCAATGATCGAACGGAAAGCAACACAGGGGCCAAATTTGAAGGCCCCACCAAAAAATGATGATAGTCATTCACACGATCATCAATTTGCTCTGCATCTGAATTATGCCCTAATACAGATTGCTGATGTTTACCAAAAAGACTCCACAGCATATCGTAAATTAGACACAGAATGACGAAACAATTTCGTTTTAGTTATTCAGAATCATACCAACTAAAACCGATTTGCATCAATAAAGGTAATGCTGTGTCACGAATATGGCGAAAACCTGGTCACGTCATGGTGAAGCTAACGGACCTGACAAACGCAACGGTTCATCGACGCCCTACTGACCCAGTACATCTTTGGGAGCCTACAGATAAGGATGTGAAACCCTCAGACGAACGTCAAGATGAATGGACATCTGGTTTCGATTTACCAATTTCTGAGGTCTCCAATCGGCAATATTGTGTTCCTGCAACTTCGAGCGTAGAATATATTTCTCTCGCTCTGTGAAGGCCAAGAAAGAGACCAAGTGCAGCAATGGAAATAGAAAGGAATCTCGAATCATGAATCATGAGTCGCAATCACAAATGAATCGGACTGATAATCGCATACGGAATCATCCGTCACCAAGACGCGGGATAAAGACCACAGAAGTAGCAGTTCCATTAATTGGAATAAATAGATGGGATTAAATATTATCGACAAATAAATGTTATTGAGTAAACGGATTTTCATTAACCACTTGTTTGTATTTCCTGCGTCGGACTCGGAACCACACAATCCCTCTTCACCGGATTTTATCTGGGATTCACGTCCTTTGTTGTCACAGAAACGTTGTGCAATTATAGTCATCCTAAATTCTGTGAAATACTCTGCCGTTTTCATGAAACAACCTCGAATTTCCGGCCACTGGATTTCACCTTCTTTTGGCAAATCGTTTCGTAATAGAGAGGGATGAATTTACAGAAATCTCAAAAAATTTCCCGAAAACATCGAGCTGGATGGGAGGCCGCACTACGCAAACGATCAAATTCAAACATCTGCATTCCAGCAGTCATCAGTGGAAATGTGTGCTCCCTGCTTGGTAACATGGCAGAAGTGATAGATCTGACAAGGAGACGTGAATATTCAAAGGTTGAAGTCGTAATGCTTCGGGAAAGCTGGCCTCATAATGAAATTGATGACAACTTGGTCAAAATTGACAATTTCTCCATCTGCCGAGTTGACCGACCTGTTCCGGTTCACAAACGAGGCGGTGGTGTTATCACATGCATAAACGCCAATTGGTGTAAATCAGGAAAACGAGTCTTCATGTATTCTACCATTTTTATCAGTAGTTCACTATACAACTTCAGACCTAAACACCTCAGTAACTACCGAAATATTATTTTTGGTAACATTTACATTTCTCCTCCTTGTTCCATTGATCATTTTAATGAGTTCGCAGAAATTTTCTCCGCCGCTTCACTAAATTACGTGGACTCCTCCCTTTGCATCGTGTGTGGTGACTTCAATAGGTTTGATGTCACCTTTAGACAACACTTGGACTACAAAATGCCGTTAACTTTCCGACCAGACTCGAGGCTTGTCTTGATTTGTACTTCATTAACGACCTGAATTTATTTAACTTGCCCAGCGGTTCCCCTGTTGTCACCTCTGATCATGCAACACTGAAACTATCTCCCACAATCTACAGTAGATCCAATCGTCAATCATACACTCGGCATCGTGATCATCGTCTCCGTCGTCGTCAATGTCAACCTTAAAATCTCACCAAACTAAGAAATATATTAGATCAGACGGATCTCTCTTTATTTGTACATAACGACCGCTCTATATTTTGTGATACCCTGACTGAATATTTGAAGTTCTGTTATGATACGTGCTTCCCGTGGAAAGCTTTATACGTACGGTCAAACCGTTTTCCGTCCCCTACACTTAAACGATTACGTCGGAAGAAAGAACAAGCTTTCAAAGCAAAAATGTACTCTTTGGTGAGAGACCATTCGAAAGCAATCAAGGCTGAACTGCGGAGATTAAACGCCGCTTACGTACATGCACTGCTGACAAACAGGAATTGTCGGGATACATGGAAAATGATATTTCAGTTCTGCGGTAACAAAACGAAGGAGAATGTGGTGATCCAGGCCTACATGATGAAGCCCACCCTGAACTGGTGCGTTACAGTTTCAGGACATTTGCGATCAATCAATTTTGAACGCTGAAGTCAATGACACGCGCATGGCTTCTGAATACACGTCATTGGTGGATCGCGTCAGCCAATCCAAGACAGTGCAGACAGAAGCACAATTATGCAATCAGTACTTCAATCCGATTGGTGGAGGCCTAGATAACGAATAATCTTCTTTGTGCATATTATTTAATCGCCCTCATTTCTTGCAATAAATGAACTACTACTTACTACAATTCCTGTGGCCTTTTCCTCGTGCTAGTGCCATTGCGGTCCAGTGCTTCCGTGATCCAGTCCGTGATAGCTGATCCTTGATTCGTGTTCCGTGAATCGTATTACGTGGTCCGTGTTCCGAATTCCGTGCGTACTACTACGACTACTACAATCAATACAGAGAATCTTCCGTCTGCCAATGTGGACGATCTCAATCGCCGATTCAGCAATGCTGAAACCGACATCCCTATTCTATTTACAGCGATCGTCCTTGCTCCTAATATTGTTAATTTAATTACTGATTAAACAGAGGTATTCTAAACTTTCACCAATGCGAAGTCTAATAAAGCATGCGGTCCTGATGGACTGCCACCTGTTGTGCTCAAAGAATGTGCAGTTTTCCTTTCCCCTTTTTTCACCGACCTACACAACCAGTGTTTTACTCAACGTTACATTCCGGACTGCTGGAGAGTGGCTTCTATCACGCCAGTACCCAAAAAGGGACCGTCCAAATTTCGCCCGATTGCCTGAACTTCTGTTGGTTTGAAAGCCATGGAAAAGATTTTACTACAGAAGATGTCGCCTCAGCTGAATGCACCTGATTCCAATCAGTTGCAGTTCCAGGTTAACCATTGATGCGTTGACATCCCTTATTCATTATGTCTCTTCCTCCTTGGACAGGAAATGTAAAGCTGTTCGTGTATGNTCGTGTATGTTTCTTTGATTACAGTGATGCCTTTGATTGTGTTGATAGGTCCAAACTTCTTCACACTTTCTGAGAAAGACATTCAGCTGGAGCTTACCAATCTGTTAAGTAATTATTTCACCCATCGATCACAGTTTACTAAATATTAGGATCTTATCTCTTCACTTTTAGCCTCCACTCAGGGAGTTCTTCAAGGAACTATTCTCTCTCCCTTCCTGGTCACAACCTATATTTCTTTAATGCTGCTTTTGATGGTTGTTTACTCGTCAAGTATGCCGATGATGTTGTACATGGCATGAAGTTTTTGAATTCCTCCGTGTACTCCAAACGTATGCAGAATATTTCACTGCTCACTGACTGGTGTTCACAATACAATCCTAAAACGAATCCTTTCAAGTGTACTGGTGTTTAATTTTCTTCGCTGAAGGGTGATCAATATATTGAGGTGATGATCTCTTGTTAGCATGTCATTATCAATGGTGAAGAAGTTTCCACAGCATGCTCCATCAAATATCTTGGAGTCACTATTTCCCGCAATCTTTCTTGGTCTCCTCATGTCATCGAGATATTTCACAAAGTCAGAAAACTCACGTTGGACATTATTCGTTTGAAAATGCTATCTACCCCAACTCACTTAATAAAACGTTTTTTCTTCTCTTGTATCCTTCCCCACTGGCTTTATGCATCCCCAGTTATTTTTCCGGTTCTTTTAATCAAAGACTTCAAACTCACACGTACATCCATCAAACACGTATGTCGATATAGCGGCATATCTCGTGAGTATATTGTGTGCAGTTTATTATTTCATAGCACCTCAGTGCTGGCCAGAAACTTTCCACCAGAGTACTATTTGACCCATCTCATCCACTGAACCCTCTCCTTAGTCAATGTATCTCCACATCTAGCACTCGCTCTATGTATAAGCATATAGCAGCACGCACCGCGACACACAAGTCTTCCGTGATACCGTACTTAGCACGATTCCTTACTAACGCTGATCTTGTCATTAGGCCTATTAAACAAAATCTTTGCTAAATTTATCCTATTTGTTTGTATATGTACCGTACCATCATCCGTTTTTTACCGTGCAATTTCCACAGAAGAGTGGTTGTGTAATAGCTGAATGTTCATCCCCTATTGGGCGAATTAAAGCCGCTGCTTGACTTGACTTGACTTGACCTGTATTGAACCTTGATCACATTGACCAATCAGATTGCACCACGTACCTGCTTGTCATTGACTGGCTGCCTTCTGACCGCATGTTCATACTGTTCGTAAATTGCGGTGCTCCTGATGGTGTCTAATTAAAGGATTCATTTTCTGCGTTGGTTTTAAATTGAATATAACAAATATCACTAAAACCTTGGTTCCTCATGGGTTTTGTGTAAAACAGTACCCCAGAGAATATACAGAATCTCCACTAGAGCACTCATCTGTTTGGGTGGGAGCAGTTTAAACGTGCACACAGGACATCGTCATCGATCGAAAAACACTTCTTATGCACCAAAGTGACACGTATATTCAGTCCTTTTCATCTATGGTTGCTACCGTAAAATTCTCGAAGTTCCTTTTTTATACAGTGAATGCCAACAGGAACAGAAACTGTAAAGCATTTAAAATGGAAATTTTACTGACATGTGTCATAGTAAGATGGTACAAAATCATAGGAACACTCCGCGCTACAACTGAAGTTAGTCAGATGACTGTCTTTGAATAGCTGTTTATTTTGAGCCTTTTGACAGGTGGGTGTGACCCCTCCACCACCAGTAACGCTGGGCAGGAGTAGTCATAGTGTAATTTCTGCTTTTTTGTCGACACAAGACGATGATGTGTGACCAGTTAAAAAAAAGTGCTGATGTTCAGACAGTTGCGCATTTCCATACAGCATGTTCACTGGAGTATGAATACGGCGGTTCACTGTGACTTAATCCAATTCCAAGGAAATACATGGCTACTTGAGCGTTTTAACCAAAGTTCAAGTTTAAGATTTTTATTAGGGACGATTTACCAAAGATAACCCTTATCATGCCCAATAGGAATTTTACAGAATGTTTTGGATAAATTCACGAACAGAAAATAAAGACAATATGCTGAACCACTCATATATATTGAAATCTTAAAAATTCCAGTGCTTTTTCAAGCTGAGATTTGAATAATTCAGCTGTAGGAGTATAACAGTTGAAGTAAGCATAGATCACGAATTACGGACACCACGAAAACACTGAATCGCACTAGCACTTGCACGTTGAAATCTTCCGTCACCGAGACGCAGGGAAAAGGCCACATAAGGAGCAGTCCGCGTATTAGAAGAAACCCTGGGGCTTAAATAGCATGTACAAAGGGCGTTTATTGGTTACCCAGGTATCCACCAAGCGCGTGCTTGTATTCTTGACGTCATAGAGCTTCTGTCTGGACAGCAATTATTCTGGTTGATCGGCATGATTCGTCTACGGTTCGTTGTCCAGAGGCTGCAAGGTGTAGGCGCTTGGCTGGCGACATCTGAGAATCTTGATTCATCACAGTTGTTCGGAAACTGTAACGTGTCACCCCGTGGTTTGCGTCATCCCGTAAACTAGGATCACCACAATTATCCATCATAGGTAAGCGGGTGTATCCCTAGTTCGTTCATGTTGTCTTGGCTTTCATACTTGACAATCCTTGAAGTCGAACCGAGCAGCATTTGATAATATCCTTCAAAAGCTGGATTCACTTACCAATCTAAAAGCATGATTGAATGAACATAAAATATTTGTTATCTATCTAGTTTGTAAGATGTATTGATCTGGATGCACAGTATTCCTAAAACTCCACAAGACCCGGGTGTCTGAGATGTATTTTAAATTCACTGAACTGGATTTTACAATTGATCACTGAAGTTAACTGAATACGACAACAGGAATAATTCAGCGTTTTTTTCACATATGGATACGAGAGAATAGAAATAAACAATCCAATGTGTGTTTATATGTCTTATCGTTGTGATGACTGTATTGAACGTATGCGAATTTGCTTGTACGCTGTCACAATTCTGGTGCGCGCAAACATCAATACATGCAGAAGGCAAACGGAATAGGGGAAATGTGATCTCTACATAAGTTGTAATTTTGAAAACACAGCGAACGTGATTTACTTTACCAATAGCAGTTCAGTTATGCATCACTTTGCAATCTCCTCTATTTTTTGGTTAGATTCACAGATATTCCTATTTTGGCATGAAAAAATTGTTGGATGCAAGTTGGTTTTGTTAATTCCTTTCTCAGATTAGTAAATGCAATTATAATCATAGTTTAAAAATGCTTTGCGATGGTTAATGTGTATGGTTGCTCTACTATTTTAAGAACAAATGGAACGTGTCATTTGTGTGTGCCTGAGAAAATGATTCGAGTCGGGGAATTGTGTGGGGTGTGACCAATAGGCGAAAGACTGCGCTCGTTTCGGATGGTTGTGTCAGGCTGAGGCTAGTGAGAACGAATTGACTGAATGATTCGCTACAAATAGCAAAATGATGGGTGAAGAAGGTGTAGCATTGTAGTAATCGAAATCGTATTGAATATTGGAATACGAGAACCCGTACTGTAATACTCAGAACTGGATTGGATCCAAACTGGACTACGGACACCAATGAAATACACGGAGAATTGGTAGCAGCAAGTGCCAATATTTATTCAAAGAAATAGAGCTTGTTTTATAAAAAGCAATAGGTTATTTCATTGTTTGAAGGACCATCGTCCAACCACGTAACTGTTTGCGCAGACGCATCGCATGCACTAACTCTGATGTAGTGTTCGCCCAATGTGTACCACTGGTCCAGCTTCCTGAACTTTGATTCGATGAGATGAAACTGTATCTGATCGTACCTGGAATGTGGTAACGTATGTCTGGATCACCACAAGTACTTAAGCCATAGCTGTGGTCAGGTAGTGGATTTTACAGCACTCAGACATTAGAGAAACAACGCGAATACAACAGTTAGTCTATTGAAATAAGTCAGGTTGAACAAATAATGTATACAGTAAAAGAATCATTGGATCTAAGCGTATTATCCAATTCGCGTCCGCATTCGTGCTATCCTGGCACTCCTTGCACTCTTGTGCTGCAGTTTTGTGGTGATTCGAACACCTGAGACAACGCCAGCCAAGGAGCCACGTGTTAAAGTTTCTAGACACGGAACCAACCGGAACCATAGTGTCGACTAAACATAAGCCATGCGGTTCAAACAGAAGTTCTGAGACAGAGATTGAAAGCATGCAATTGGTGGAAATCTCTTAAACCAAAGACGTTTCTTTGTACACTTTATGCAATACCATTGGTCTCTTTCAATAAACTCAACACAACTTCTAGTCAGAATAGGCATGCATCACAGTCGAAATGCAGCACGGAATCGCAATTGAAATCGTATGCTGGAATCTCCCGCCACCGAGACGCAGGAAAAAGGTCATGGAATAAGCGGTTTCTTTATTATGGGAACTCACACGTTTTCTGTTTGTACTGCATAACCTTTGATTGACCGATTCTTTTGGATCGTGGTTCGATTTCCAGAAAATGGAACGTGTAGGCGCTAGTCTGGCGTTGTTCTGGAGGGTTGACTCACCTCATCCCTCCTCCCTCAAAAGTGTCAAGTGAGCATTCGCTTCACAAGGCAATTCACGGACACACAATAGGTTGCAATTATCGTTAGTGAGCTGTTGCTGTTAAAATTGTCCTCTTTTTAC
>UZAN01042335.1:35747-47314 GCA_900618425.1 Echinostoma caproni
TATGCATGTCTGTCGTTCAGTTTGCAAACGTTCAATGCTGTTTTTTCACAAAGGAGTTTAAAATAGTAATGCTCATGCAATGTTTCATTCAGTTTTATCATTTCAATTGCCAAATTATCAGGTGTACATACTTTTCTTCCACGGTTACAATGAATCTTCACTGGCCATCATTAGTAACGAATGAGAAAGAAGTGGATGAAATACCGATATTAACCCGCCCATGTGCGTTTTTAATGAAAAGATCGGCTAACATCTCTTTTTTATCCTCGGGATCAACGTGAACATTGTCACGGATTTCAACGGTCAACATTCGCAGGGTTCGAAAGACCTCTGAAAGATGTTTCACCTAATAACTGTAATCTAAATTATACTGCGACTATCTTACTTTCCATGTTGAACCGTAATTGTTACAGGGCAGGGAGTACAACAGCTGAATCTCCCACATCAGATTTGCTATACTTCACGTTATGATAATCAGATTCCCCTGGCGTCAGAGCGTACGTAAAAAGTGATTCAAAGTTAAAGAAAACCTTCTCTGAATCGTTTCCATGGCATAAACGAATAAATTACTTCGTATTAACAACAGGATAATCAGCCAATCCACAAAAACAAGATAATTTTGACTTCACGAAAACCGGTGGTAATTCCCATCTACACTCTTTTTGGACACTTTATTGAGTCCAATGGCCAGATGTTTCAAGGTAACTTGATTATACCAAGCGGATTAAGGTCCCACTATTTAACATTGTCTGTCTGAATTGGATTTCGATGGTGATTCGTCAAACGACTAAAACGTTTTTTAGTCGACTAATCCATAAACTTCGTATTTACACACAATCCTCAGTTCATCCACGCAACCATACACGAGCTAGGGTTCCCCAATTTAGTGCGCGAAATAAATGAATTAAGGTAGGGGTGTTACAACTGAGCCAGCTGGTTCGCACCGGAACTGACCAGAATCAATTGGTCAAACATGTTCATATATGACCTTTAATGAGAGTCAGTCCTTTTGTTTGACCCAACAGCAACGGAGGGCAGCATAACCAATATTTTGTCAGGTTCATCAAGTTCTAAAATGATATCTGTAGTGTAAAACCCTAAGAAAAATGTATGAGGCAGCAATGATCAACTGGCCATGATCTTCAAACCGCAACCTGTAGAAACTTAGTTTTATCTTGTCAACACCTTTGATTCTCCCCATTTCTGTATTTTCCAAGCCAGCTTTTGTTTGGTTGCAGCGAAATTCTTGAAGTTGATTGTGCATTTGTTTACTTAATAGATAAAAAAAGAAATTAAAAAAATTATTGGTAATATTATGATCAGTAATATGGACGGCGGTTGTAAATAGATTTTAGACAGTCTAAAGTACCTCGGCATGTACACATTACACTACAATATGAAGCTATCCGTTGTGCCGAAGAAACAATAACTCATACGGAGTAATCGAAAATGAAAATGCAATAATTTTTCTTCAGTTTTTCAATCATGAGCTGCATTCAAATCTATCGAAAATTTTAAATTTGCAATGCATGGGATAACCGAGTTTCTGCCTTCCGTGATTCTTTGAGAATGGGAGCTCTGCTCGAGCAGTGAACTGTGAGATATGGTGTATACTACTTATCTCTATTTCGTATTTTATCATTGACTCTTTTCAAAAAGCAGTACTTATGGACCGGCTCGAGCTCTTCCAAACCAATTACTGTAATGTGTCCCGGGCAATCTAACGAGACGCATCACGTTGCTAGTCGCAATGACATAAATGTGTGATCTTTATTTTTATTTGAATAGACTTTCACGTGGACAGATGTTCGCATTTCAGTCAAAAATTACACCTCTCGTCGAACGAAGGACATAATAAGAGTAAAACATTGAACCGCCATGGTTACCAATAAATTCAGAAGAAATGCATTGTCGGTTAGCAAGGATTCTAGCAAGATAGGGAACTGTAGAATTTCTGTAATTGCTAATGTGAGAGGGTAATAAACGATATGTAGAACGCGTGGATGAATGAGAACGGCATTTGGATAGATCACTAGGTAAAGGATGAATGGGGTCAGAGAGGATTTTCTGTGCAAATGTTTCACACGCGGACAAGTGAAGTTCACACAGTTTTCTAGACAGATCATCAACGAGTATAAAAGACACGACTGATAATCGACAAACCGCGGACGAAAAACTTTGAAATATTTCTGAAGAAGAAGAGCAAAATCTACCGGGTAGCAATAAAGAAGAATGGAGAAAACACATTGATAAACAAAAAGCGAAATGATTTTTGTTTGTCGTTAAACTAACTATGAATTCGAGATTTCAAAATATTAGTGTCCTCGTTTTCCGATGCGCAGTGACTTTCAGAATAGAGATATTTGTGATCCAGGAAATCAGTATTGCAATTTTGTGTTGGAAGGTTCCCGAGCTGGGAATGTCGTTTGCAGACGTTTCGCAGCTATGCTAGTCAACGTCATCAGAGTGCTTTCGGAGTTTCCGTGGACACTTTTACCTCGGAAAACCGCCAACTATCAACATTCCTCACCCCGAGCTGTGAACATTGCCATCTTATTCAACTCAGTGACAAACATTTTAAAAATACAAACTTATTATTTAGATATCCTCACGTCTCGATCTTTTAAGTCGTTCATTCCTCATGACAACAATCTAAAGAATTGAAGCTTATTGTTTGTTTAAATTTGAATTAAACATGGAGGTTCTGAGTTCGAGGTTAAGTCAATGACGTAAAATAACTGACCTTAAGTACTATGGATCCTTTCTATTTACAAAAGACAAACTGAATTAGATTTTGTAATTATCTATCGATTGTAATTAATCGTCTGTCTGTAGTCAGTTTTTATCCTGATCTTTAGTGAATAATCAGCATCGGCAGTGGAACTCGTAACTTCTCTTTGTTTGTAGAGGTAAGTTTATGATGAAAAATCATGCTGTAATACAAAAAGCTGTCGGAATGGGTGAGCTGTGTCGTGAGACATCAGTCACCAGTGAAGCATGGTTGCATTAGATGAACCATCGCATGATGGCACCTATGCCATCATTCTCTTCATACTAGCCAATCATGTTGTGACACGTTAGCCGTTTTTCAACCCTGAGGTGGTCGTGATTTCACATGTGCCTCTCGGTCAGTCGATCGCAATCTGGACCAATGGGAAGGTGATTTGTGTTAGGTCACAGTTCCATTCCACCAATCACAATACTAAACATGTCACTCGCGCTTGAACGGAGCGATTTAACTCTAACTCGGCTAGTTGTCCTCCTTTGTGATGAGCGTAACTCAGGGCTTGCAAAAGTGAAAGTTTAGAATAGTTATCGGAATGCTAGAAGCAGACAAACAAATTATGTATTTTTATTATTTATCAGGGAGATGGCAGGGAATTAATTTCGCCTAAACACTCTCACAGAACGGAAATTACTGTGTTTAGTTTGAAATATTTTTTCACCTTGTTTGATTATTTGGCAGATTCGTACATGCGCAGCAGATACGGTAAGGGGCATGAGGGAACTAGAATCAGTTAATAGGATGATAACAACAATGGCCGTTCATAATTTGGCCTATACACAACATTCTGGTGACGGAATCTTCCGAGTGCACAATGCACATTGCATACCATTCTGTCCAGTATTTAGTTCACTCGAAAGGGGGATATACAGTGCGCTCTAAAGTTACTGGATCACTCCTTTTTCTATCCAGTGTCAACGATGAGAACATTACAATAATCAATCACTCTGAGGTCACGATGATTAGGAGGTGAACAAATGGAATAATTCCAAATAAGGCGTAATGAAAATATATGCACCTTGCACCACCAATGTAAAGTCCTTCGCCTTAGCGGAGTATAGCTCTTACCTCTTGATTCTAAACTCCAGTACATTTGTTCTGTGTAATAGTAACTAGTATTTTACAGACTGTGGTGCTCATGTTTTAGCCCGCTGTTCTCGGCGTTGCATTTCGTTCAGCGTTGCGTCATCAGAAGATGTCGAGCTGTAGTGTTGACGGGGTCTTATAGTTTCGATCGTCGTTTCTATGCTACAAATTTGGTCTCGATTGCGTCATTTGACTTTGGAACCAATTTGGAATATGTTCAACCCCTTAGTTATGTAACTATCGTTCTGTTCTGTCCACTGACCGTTCCTTCGTATTGGTATGGAATAAGTGAAAGCTCATCCAGTTGACCTAAACCGTGTGATCTACGCGGTTGATCAGAATTTGAACTTTGTCATTCGTCTACTGTCTCCCTATTCATTATGGGTCAAAACGGTCCGTCGCAGTGTGTCTAGGACTGACGCACCAAGAGCAACAAAAGGATTGGGAGTATGTGGTTTGATGACGTACGGAAAGGAAGTCAAGAAGAGCATTGCCTGCAATCATTGTCAAAAGTACGTTCTCTCGTCGTGTGTAAAACTCTCGACTAAATGAATAAACCAGCCAGACATTTTGTAATTGTTTTGTAATTATTACTCAGAAAGTGCGATAGGGAAGTGTGTGAAATGCATGACAGAAAAGTTTGAAAAGCTATTATCGGCCGTGGAGCAAAAGGTGAAAGAAAATATCACTTTACTGGAAGAAAAGAAAACGGCCAATGGTACGAAATATTCAACAGAATCTGCTTTAGTTTGTGGATGTGTTTAGAACCGAGGGGTCATGGAGATAAATGAATCGAGAGTGGGTTAAATGCATTTGATGCAATTAGATAAATTAGGAAACAGTCCAGAAGCGGTGGAAAATTCATGGATATGCGATCGATTGCTGGAGACATTTAGAAAGTCTGGAGACAGCGAAATGATTTGACAAATGGCTACTTCGATAGCACATTTAAGTAATTGGGGTGGTGAACTCGTTTTAGATCACTGACGTAGGTGGAAAACAATGACGGATAAAGTTCCACTCCCTGGAGAACTCGAGAATCGTTCATGAACGGTTGAGATGTTTTTGCACTCAGCTGGGAGTGATGAGTTCTGTTTGTTAAGTAATCAACAAGCCATTCCAGCAGGTGCACCGGAAAAACAAATGATTCCATTTGACGAAGCAAGAGGGAGCGTGTAACGGAGTCACAGATAGGTGTGGAATCTAAGAAAATATCTTACAGATTTCGCGGATGGGTCTAAGGATTTGGTAACTTACTGAACAAGGGAGGCGACAGCATCCAAAGTGGACCTGTTTGATTTATACGTAAACTAGAGAGGATTTTGGAGGGCATTGAAAGAAGCAGTCAGACATTTGAGAATGGCACGTTCTGCCGATTTTAGACTACATGATGTTAGAGCAATGGAACGGAAGCGTTTGAATAGTGCTGCGATAGAGTATGTGCAAAAGATTGTGTTGAACAGAGAAGTAAAGGCGTCCGCTAGACCAAGGTAGGACATGTGTTACGCAGGTCACCAAATAGGTTGCCAAGGCCAGCGATTTCGCTGAGGCAGGTAGTGGGTGGAATAAAGCCAAAGGTGGTCAAACTAAAACCTGGCACGAGGATATGAAATCCCTAAACAGGATATTGCGTTACATAGGTTCCGTTGGGCTCCCTGGATGGAGACCGAGAGATCATGGTCACCGATGAATAGAGATACTGTGAGACATGGCTGAGTCTCGCAAACAGTGGTGCTCATGCATCTACTCATTATTCTTGCAACCCCAGCCTATATGAATTGTTTCTCTTCCCTTTGACTATGCTCTCAATATTCCAATCTTCATTCCGCTTATTTATCCAGATGGGCAACTGAAAGACAGCAACCAAAACTGGCTCACGAAAATGTATGGTCAATGATTATGCAAACTGAACTACACTGTTGTTACGGGAAAATGCACCCAACAAACCTCCAGATTACAAATTCAGTGCTTGGTGGTCAATTGCTTCCACTTCCACCTAACAGTACATCAAACTGTTGATTTTTCACTTTTCCATTGTTCGTTATTTCCCTAGTCTGCATGAAGAGGAATTTGCGTCCTTGTGTTGTGTTCTTTCAAGTATTAAGTCAAGTATCCCATGATCGATTTATTAAAATACTAGAAGATTGATGGAATTCAAACATGGTTTGAGTTAAATGATTTACCTCAAAGATTCTTGAGGAAGCTTTGCATCCATAGCATGCTGATTTTTCTCAATATCATTCTCAGTCTACTGGTCAATCTGAATTCCCTTTATTTTCTTCGGAAATAAATTAGTACAGAAATTCGCATCTACCGTATTCAACCTATATAATGGCTGGAAAGGATAATGTGAGCAATGCTTTGCGCAAACTTGAGTTTTTCATACCCTACCCAACCGATTTCTCTTTTTTGAATTACCAATCTGTGGTTAACAAAAAAGTTTTTAAATTAAGTACAGCCTTAATCGATAGCGCGAACAAGTTCTACCAAGAAGTACAAACTAAACAAACCAGTTTATTATATAAAAGTATCCCGTTTGATAGCTTTTCGAAGCTAAAGTGTTTGATAAGAACAGATAAAATGAAAAGTTTGACACGGAATTCATTTTAAAAATGCTTTTGGTGATTCTTAATGGAAAGAACACAAACTCAAAGTTTTAAAGAAGTTACAAATAACTAGACAAATTGTATTCAAGCTGAACACAAACCCGTATGTGGGTATTGGCCGGTATTAACCGGTAAACTTAATAGTTTCGTTTTATCGTAATAAGGAAGTTGTAACGAAAATTGAATGCTACTTTCCAACAGTTTCATTATCGGTGTATTATAAACGTCATTTACACTAAACACCAAATGCCAGCTTTCCTCATCAGAGCAAAATGTGCTTGTCCAGGAAACAGATCGAGGGCCAGGTACAGACCACTAGCCATAAAAACCTGAGAGTTGTGATGGGTCTATCCATGAGATCGGAGCTAAACTGATTTCCATGCATAAATTTTGTACTGCATATATAGGCCCCCAAACCTTCATCCCCAATGTTCATGTGACTCATTCCATTTTGTCACGTGATAGTCGACTGGCATTCCAGACGACTACTGTCATGTGATTTCGGGGTCCTACATACGTGGATGAGCGCTCGATTTTAACGTTGATTAAACTGCAAATAAAAAGCTTAATGTCGATGAAAGAATAACTGGGTACAAACGGCATATTGTACTGGAAGCTAAGAGACCAACAATGAGCTTTCTCAGTGTAGGATACAGAAAACCTGCAGGGACATAACAAAACATGAAAAGCAATAATTATGGTTTAAACACATCAGCATTAGTTGTACTTTCTTGGACAAAATAACTTACCATGATGGATGATGACTGATAAGAAACTAAAGAAATAGGTTATTTTACTGCATCATTTTGACTCAAATTAGGCTTTCTTACCGGAGTTATACTGCACAAACTCACACCGGTTAAGAGCATTAACGTTCCAGTCACAGTTGTCGTAATACCCACGATTTTTATCAGTTCACTGCGAAGTATTAGTCAGATTTCTTTGACCTCTAGCCTACTTACGACACAGTCTGAGATTTTCCATCGCCGCGGAATAGCCTGGGCACATGAATTTTACAACAATGAGGGCATATGGGGCCAAACTCACCCAGCAGAAGAAAAATCGACTAATCCCCAGGATATAGCTCCGAAAATGAGAAAAATCGAACCGAACAATGCCAAAAAGCCGCCGATAGCAAAATTGAATATTGCTTTACTTCGAAACATGTAGGACGTTTCTGTTCTCCCTGGTGGTACACATTGTCCGGCTCTTAAGCCATCACAAGAAGTTTGGGTTGTTTTGAACTATTACTTGGCTTATCGATCGCCACTCCGGAACTGACCACTCACGTATGATTCACATGATCGAGTCATTGTCAGATGACTACATGTATGTGAGAGTAGGCTAGATCGCTAACAAAAGCAGCAAGTGATTTTTCTGTCTGTGATGTAATGTGGTTTAGAAAGGCCACACTTAAATCTAGCTTGATAAAATAAAGCGGAAGAAATATTTAATTATTTATTAGCATTTAAATTTGTTACTTGAAACCATGATAGAAAATTCATTTTCTTTTATATAAGTTGTAATTTTGAAAACACAGCGATGTCGGTACAGGTGAAAATAAGCCGACGTTTTGGTTACCGTGGGTAACCGTTATCAAGGTGATCATACAATCTCAAAAGAAAAGACCAAATTGCAATACTGCACGATTTATGTCCAGGACAACTGATAAAGGTTACCCACGGTAACCGAAACGTCGGCTTCTTTTCACCTGTACCGACATCGCTGTGTTTTCAAAATTACAACTTATATAAAACATATCACATGGCGCATCGATTTTTCGATAAACTCCGAACGTCATTCGGATCTGACATTTTTTTCTTTTCTTAAAACATCTCTGGGGTGTGATTGTGTTAATGCTCCTGTGTTCGTATATCACGAAGCGAAATTACCAAATAGGTTGCCCAGGTGAGCGATGTTAGCCGAGGCAGGTAGTGGGTGGAATAAAGCCAAAGGTGGTCAAACTAAGGACATTGAGTCACGGGTCCCGTTAGACCCCCTGGATGGGGACCTCGGGGTGATCGTAACCGACGGTTAGGGACATTGAGTCATATGGCTGAGTGCCATAAACAATGGCGTTCATGCATCTCAATTTCTTTGCAACATTGGTCCACTTTCAACTTTTCTGTCTTTTTCATACTGTTCATCAAAATGGGTAGCCGAAAGACAGCAACCGAAACGAGCTCACGAAAGTGCATGGTTCGTGGTTGTACAAACTGAAAGTGAAACTTTATTGAGTGAAAACACTTAAGTCGATGATGAGCGGTGATCTATTTTTTCACATGGTAGTGGAAGATTAAATTAGATTGTTGAATGTGCATAGTTCATTGGGCACAGGACAGATAAAAACAGATAAAGCATCGTTCAGTTGTTTCAGCCTGGTTGGTTTTCATTAACAGTTCCAAAACTCATTCAACTCACATTGTGGACCGAAACCGAGACCGAGAGTGAGAAGGCTAAATTGCAACTCCATTTATTATTGTGTTGCCGGTCAGACCGAATTATCTATTTATTCTCGATCACAGGCTCATAATCAGTTATTAGCATTGCAACGTTTATTAACCGTACACTTTCTCTAGAAATCCGTTCGCGGTTTGGTCACGGTTTATTGTATGGGTTACGAAAACCACTTGATACAAACAAATCATCTGATTTACGGTGTGATGGATTAGGATAGTTGATTCATTCGTTCACGGTCAGGACAACGGCAAACGGAGCTGAAATGAGCTGTTAACCATGGATTTGTGGGGAATCCGATGCTCTAAAATCTGCAGAAGTTCAAACCTTATACACTGGTGAGTTACCATTACGGGATGACGCCAGCCAAGTACCTACGTGCTCCAGTTTTTGGACATCGGATCATAGGCCAACATTATTGATTGATCAATACATACCATACAGTTCAAACAGTAGCCGTGTGACTCAAAGAACAAGGACGGTGATTGGTTGATATGTAATTCGAACACACTCCGGACTCTCGCAGCGCAACGGTGTGAACAGAGATGCTCGACAGAATATCCCTCGGCTCGTATTCTCACAGCTGGAGATGATACGAGGCTTTGCAGGCAACGAAAGACGGCGGAGAATGGGGATAGAGATGCGGGACACGGGGTGGGGAGGAAATATGAGCAAACAGGTCTTCCGTGGGTCAGAGTTAAAGTTAGACCTGCAAGGCCTATGCCTTGCAGGCAAACAAAGCAAACAAAAGGCCAAGATCCAAAAAGGTTCAGTCAGATACAAGCACTTACGATAAAATACTACTGGGCGGTTGCCAAGCATTACAGATATCCGTTTGATCAATGATGTTTCTATTTACACACTTTTTAATTCCACTGGTTTCTCTCAATAAAGGAACCGCTATTTCTGTGGCCTGCGTCTTGCCGACGGGTGATTCCAGGGAACAATTGTTAGTGAGATTCTGTGTTTCAATTATGACCGTGATTCGTGATCCGTTATCCGTACCTACTGCGATTTCTACAGTTGCATTTCACGTCATTAGTGACTAACAGTCGGCGGGCTCCATTGAACGTTTGTTGCAGTGTCAAATAATCTTTCAAATAATCCAGACTTTAGTGTCGTCTGCGAATAGTTGCGTATTTTGGCTCAAGGACATGTGGTAGGTTGTTTATAAATGCCAGAAAATGACTAGTCTCCAGCACAGATCTCCGCGGAACCTCTCGGACAGCGGAAATAGATCCCGATAATGAATCACAAACACGAACTGAAATGGTTCTTTGTCGGGGAACTCCTCTATCTGGTCGAAGCCTTTGCCTTCTATTACGTAATTGTAGATTTTTATAGTAGAGTTTGGTGGTTTGCCCAAGTTCAAGTAAACTATGCCTAATGGCTCGCCTGCATTGATGGATTTTGTTCTTTCATATCATGCAAGAAGTAAATTTGTGGTACACAAGCGTTTGTGCCGAAATCCATGCTGAGCTAAAGACAAAATGTCATGCTTCTCCAGATGCTCCGTCAACAGATCTGCCACAAGAGTCTCCGTGACTTTCGATAGTCTCGGAAGAAGTGTAGCAGGGCGAGAGCTGGCGGAACCATTGCCAGCACCCCCTTTGTAACTGGCTGAAATCACACCTTCCTTCCATGACTGCGGAATAACCCCCATGTTGAAAATCCTTTGGCGAAGAACAGCCAGATGTTAGGATATGCCATTGATTAGTGAGACGAAAGTCCGAGGATAAATGTTATCTGCTCCTGGGGATGAATTCTTACGCAAAACTAGTAGTTTTACTCTTACCAGTTCACTGTCAAAAGCCCCGTTAAACAGTGACGGATACGGCATACCGCAGAGTATGCTAGGAACCTGTAATGCGGTGTCGTTGCAGTAAACACCTGATCGAAGTGGGTATTGAGGAACTCCGCTGCTTCTAGCGTAGTAGTTGAAACATGTCCAGACGATCTCAGTACTGGTATTCTGCATTTCACCTTCCTTGTAGAGTTGATATCTTTATCACGAAGTTTTGGATTGGAAATGAATTTTTCATCCATTTTTACTGTAGTAATCTAAACAGATATGAAGTACGGATCAAGAATCGCGGATGCAAATGAAGCGCAGAAATGCACTCTCCCTTTTACGCTGGAATCGCCGGTTACCGAAACGCAAGAAAAAACCACAGACGTAGAAGTTGGGTTTAGTGAGAGAAACCAACGACGTTAAATAACATACCCAAAGGAATTTTATTGATTATGCAGGTCTCCACCAATGGCCTGTTTGTATTCTTGGTGTTTTTCCAACTTTTGTATGGACTGCACGTCTTCTGATTGGCCGGCACGATTGGCCTATGGTTCATAGTCCCGAAACTGTAACGGGTTGTTCCGTGGCTGGCGTTCTCCTGTGAGCTAGGGTTATCACAGTTTCTTGATATACTGAGTATTCTGTAAGTAATAATTATTCCAAGTTTCGATAGATGGACATCTTCTCTACTGCTGTCAGGAAGAGTACCTTTACTGTGTCCATTCCTGTGTTCGGCTGCGAATTGATGATTGCCTGGCTTTTGATACAACACAAGTTTTGATAATTATCACAGTCATTATTATTTCGGTAAGGTATTCGGTGAAGCTTTTCCATACCATCA
>UZAN01042336.1:7756-45988 GCA_900618425.1 Echinostoma caproni
ATGCGCTAATCGGTGGTCTACGGTTCTCACCTGTCTTTCGCCACAACCAGAGTAATCGTTTCATCAATTCCAGACACACTGCATGCATGTAGTCAGTCGGGAACATAAAAATCATATTCACGAGAATTCTTTCGAACGGAGAACGTCCAATGTGATAATCCTGATGTATATGCGCACGAAACTCCCAATCAGTCCGCGGCTTACCAACATTTGTTTGGAAAGCTAAGAGTTCTTTGATGGAGACAGCTTTCTGAGTACAATTAGGAAAGCAATAGTATTCACTATGCTGTTTGATTTGCTTCACTGGGGCTTTTGTAAGAGCGTCAGCAATGACACTGTGTAACTCAACGTGATGAGTGTTTCCCGTGTCCACATTGAAAGCCCATCACGAAGAAGCACTCAGAGATCCTCAATTAACTTGAACAAAAATGCATGCACCTCAGTGGGTTTATACATACCACTATATAGTCCAACGATGAAGATACTAGACCTCCGGTTAAACAATCGACCAAGAATTGGCCAAATCTGTTGCGTCTACCCGCGGAACACAGATAGTCCATCAATATAAATTTGAAGATGCAGTGCATTTTCATGGTTTCATAATAAACTATCAGTCACACTTCGAATGTAATTGAAGACTCCAAAATGAATATAAGTGCCATCCCCAACGGTGGTTTTCGGTATGCAGCTTGTAGTAGACAGTAATGTCCGGGGATCTGAAAGTAGCTCTGGTAATATAGATGAAAATTCATGCAGCATGATTTTCACAGCTCTCAACAATAGGCGGGCCTTCGAAGCTACTCGTCTAGCAACAACCGATGGTCTTGGTTTCTCTAACCTCTCTATAGACAGTTATTTAACTTGAACGTGAATACTAACCAAACTGATCCATTATTTCGGCTGGTACTGAAAGTGATTGATCAAAACCATTAGGAGCACACAGTTCCTCTATTTAGATGTTTTATAAAAGTACATACAGTTACCCTGCGCAAGGCGCAGGGTAAAGTGACCAAATTCATTAGTGGTCGTACTTTGAACTTCGATCACAGGAGAAATGTCAGTTTAATCTACATCTGACATGTTGCAGCTGCAATAACACCTGGTTTATATATACATACATAATATATCGAAAATTACGTGCTAGCCGTATGAGGAGTCGAACGACTAGGAAGAACAATCTCACGACCATCAATATCACATTCCCTCTGCAATACAGGGAAGGGGGGGTAAGAGACTCCTCGGAAGTTAAACCCATAAACATATGGGACAATTGTAGCATAATATCAATTTGAAGCCATTCCACCTGTTTTATACTAATTATTCGAAACAACCTGCAAAGCAAAAAAATACGTCTAGCGCTTTCAACTATCACAGTAAAAGGCACCCAACAGTCGTACACAAATAACACCATATTGGAAATAATACAAAGTTTATTTATCACTATAACTGAACTTGATAAAGGTAATAAATCAAACGGGTTATTATCTTATGGGTCTTCATTTTTCTTATCGCCATCTGAAATAGAAACACAATGAGATTTAGAATATCATTAAGTTAAAACGAAGTTAGTTAATATTTAAAATACGAAAATACAAACTGGTTCGCAAAAACCTACTATTAAAAAGTGGCAAAGACACGTGACGTCCAAAGGTTCACGTGCACCCCTAGGTCTTGTTCTTTTTATTCTACGTTGGAGTTTTCCTATTATGGAAATAGTTTCTGCATTTGGATAATTCTTCTGGAGAACGGAATCTTTAATTGAAGTTTATATATTTCACAGTTTATTTAAAAATTACCGATTATTAGAGTATCAAGCTTGGATTAGCCCATTCGATTCAGAGGCACCAGGCAATCTTGATTATTGACTGGCATAGCTTACTGTTAGCCAGTGCCAACCTCCCATTGACACCTCACCAGTTGACATGAATGAGCAGAATCCCACAAAGATAAATTTCAAGATTGCCCGAGTGCAATCTCCAGCGGATTGTCCACCAATGTTATTGAAATATTTTTCTGTAATAGAATCGCTATATATACTGTAGTATAGTGTACACTATATATCTACAATTTACACCATACTATATATAGTAATAATATACAGGCAGCACTATACATAGTGTACAGCCTTCCCATACTGCACGAGTATCCCCCTGGCAGTTCCCTGGGCATCCCCTGAGTGTACCGCTATAAGCCACCAAGGTATATCCCCTTTTGAAACGTTGAGTGGGACACTCGCCCATGAGCCGAGTGTCCGTTTGAACGTCCCCGGGACTCTAGATTTAAACGAAAAAGGAAACACTGATGGTATACTCAAAAGTCACCCTGCGTATTTGTGTTCTTTTGCTACCGTAGCATTTACTTGTACTAACGAAACACGATTGGATAACGCTTCCGGAATACGATCAAACCAATTTGACACACGTTACCTACTGCTATTGCGCATTTTGGGCACTCATTTTCCCAGCTTTTGTTAAAACAAAACTTAGTATGTCGATATATGATATAGGCATTATTAAAAGAATTTGAAAAACATGAACAAAAATTAAAGGCTTCTTTCTCCAGTTGGTTTTTGGTTTTATTGTGCGTCATCTGTGATGAAAAAATAGGTTGAAAATGTTAACAATAAACAGATTGGAATTTTGCAAGTTAGATAATACACAGCAATGATTTGTTCTGCTCTATTCTCACTTGTGAATGGTGCATATATTAAAAAGATTGTGTATCGGCGACAACTGATCGTGGACGATTCCGTTGTATCCATCTTTGAATTTTGCTATCGATAAGTTGACGGCTTGTATTGGGATGCCCCTTTTTGTGCGGAGATTTCCGCACAAACGCGCTGATAATTATTTGGCGCGTTACCGCGCTAAATAATGCTTTACACAACGAGTACTTTTGGTTCGAAATTTGCCGCATATAATGTCGGGTGCAGAAGGCCTTTGTGTGTTTTCTCATGAATCCCCCGAAACAACGGTCTTAGGTCTACTTAAAATTAAATTAATTATCACCTATTTAACTACTGACTACGCAGTACATCCCTTAATAACCTCAAATCAGATCAGATCAGCTGATTTGATCTGATCTAGATCAGACTTGCAGCTCGTGTCAATGCGAGTCCAAAGTTTGGCGCGAGTGAGCGTAGATATAGTGTATAAATATAGTTGAATGTTTATGCACTTGTATACATGTGTGCACACAGGTCCGTCTGGGTTTAGATATTGCAGGCTATCTACGATAAATATGCACATTGTACGTCAACAATCGTGATTACGATAAAGAACAATATAACTATTACTCTGTACTGGAAGAAGACGAACACGAGTGACCAGTTTTATAGTGAGATCTGCAGGGAAAGGTTTACATATATAGTGAGCCAACCTGACTCATTGGGACAAGTGACAATTCCGCGGTTGAACATGAACAGATAATATGTGTTTGGTATAACAACAGCACCTTTTGAGTCATAGACGACTCATAGACAAAAGGTGTACCAGTGTTGCTACGTAGCCCCCTCTACAAGGTCACGGAAGAAGATTCTTGGAAATGAGTTCGTAAGGAGTTGTATGTTGTATGTTTGAGTTCAAAATGGGACACCAGAAGACGGAGTAATATGAACACTGATCGGGGTCTCCCTGATACCTCCCTTTTCAGATGTACGTTCGCATTTGGAGGTTGACTTGTAGTTTCGTGATTTGTGTACGTTTCTCTGGTAGCAAAATTACTACTACTACTACTACTACTACTACTACTACTACTACTACTACCACTACTGCATTGACGGTTTACCGCTACCAATTTGCTACAAAACGGTGGTCTGGATCGCTATTAATTTAGATAATCCCGTGTCTTTTTTGACTGAATCGCTACAACTCGACCACTACAATGCTAGAAAAAGCACCGTATCTCTGGTCACTACCTAACCATGCAATTTATTGCACTGTACCTATTATTTCTCTGCTTTTGCTGGAAGGCTTATCAACGCCCCTAAATTCGTAGCGTAACACTATTATATATTCGAGTAGTATTTGTGAATAATAAATGAGATTTACGTCTAAAAAATCAAAACGCAACTACGGTAGTCTACATGAGGGTATTAACCAGGAGACTAGGTCACATAGGCCCCGTTAGGCTTCCTGGCTGGGGATCTCGGGATGATGGTCACCGACGGTTGGAGACACTGAACAATACGACTGCGTATCACAAACAGTGGCGCTCGTGCATCTATTCATTATTCTCCTAACACCACTGTATATGAATTTTCCATCTTCCACTTGAATTTGATTTCAACATTCCATTCTTCTTTCTACTTTTCATCCAAATGGGACACCAAAAGACAGCAACCAAAACCGGCACACGAAAGTGCATGATTAATGGTTGTAAAAACTGAACTGAACGAATCTTGGTGTTAACTGGGTTCCTGTTTGTAGGTTGTGTTGCCAA
This sequence comes from Echinostoma caproni, assembly GCA_900618425.1. Taxonomy (NCBI): domain Eukaryota; kingdom Metazoa; phylum Platyhelminthes; class Trematoda; order Plagiorchiida; family Echinostomatidae; genus Echinostoma; species Echinostoma caproni. Next base: position 12,197 of record UZAN01042336.1, read on the forward strand.
AATTGACCTGTTTGAGTTTGGCATTTTCTGTCGTACTGCACCTGACTGTGATGACCTTGGCAGACTGACTTTTTTCAACATGTTAATGTATAGTTGTTTACTTTGAATTCTTTCTTCGCAGCATTTTGTTGGTCCTAACTGATTTGCTCTAAGCAAACAGACTTTGAACTCATCCTGTACCACACACAGTACATCGCCTCGTCTTTGCAGGATTCTGCCAGTCACCGTAGCTTCCCTAGAGTCGGTTAACCTTGATTAACATGGGGCGAAGGAACGTTGCACTACTCTGCCTGAATTATCTTAAGTAATCCTGGTTCCTTTCAGTGTTATTGTTGGCTAGGCGCAACAAATCAAACGGTGTTCGTAACTTCCTGTCCATCATCACCTCTGTTAAGGAAATTCCATTGGGCTAGTTCGAGTTCGGAGTGCGCCCATACAGAAACAGAAACCGTTCGACGGCTTCTGCAGTTGAACCCTCCCCTCTTGACTTCTGGAGTGTCCGCTTGAAGGTATCCCCAAATCCGTTCACTTGACCTTTCGATTGCGGATGCGGATGTGGTTGACACCTTCCTGCTTGCAGAATTCCATAAATTGCCGTGGTGTGAACTGGGTGTCATTGTCGCTGACTAAAGTTCCAGGGATACCAAAACGATCGGTTATTCAGACTGACGTAAGGCTAATCATAAAGAAAATCTCGGTTCATTTTCGGAATGAACGATAAGGTAAGATTGACTATTGATTGGTCCTGCAAAGCTGACGTGAATGCCCGACCGGTGTTTGTCAGGCATTGATCAACTGCAAAGCTAGATGTTTATTGATATCCTGTACGCAAAGACGCATTGGTGACAGCTTTGAACGAGTTCTTTATGCTATTCATCCATGCATGGCAAATCGAAATAACTGCGGACGAGTGATTTCCTTGCCGGCTGTCTGGCATGGACTCTTTTTCGTAGCATCTTTGGAATCACAAGTCTTTCGGTGAATAAAATACAGCTGTCCGCAATCGAAAACGAATCTTTGCATCGAAAGAATTGGTGTAATTCTTTGGATTCGCATGATTTTGGCTAGCGCCTGTGCGAGAATTGTACGATCTTTTTGGGCAGTGGGTCGTGGCGCGGTTACTCCCGAACTTCATCAGCTGTCATTGTTGTATCCTGTAGAAACTTGGGAACGAGAAATTTGACGTCTGGTTTTACCGATATGGAACCAATGACACTTTCTTCCGGCTCTGGTCTTTGAGAATTTACAAGCCTTAACAACAAATCTTCTTGGCTAACGGATGTTAACGACTGATAGCGGATCCCAAACCGTAGCCTAGAAGATTGATTGCTCAGCGTTGAAGGTGGTTGGCAATGTACACTGGGATAGGCTGGAATTTAGCTGAAAATTGCGATCAGCGGCTTGTGGTTAGTGAGATGTGTGAATTTTCAACCATAGAACTTTTCATAAAAACTTCTTCAAAGTGAAGATAATAGCGCTTCTTTTTCCAGTTGACTGTAGTCGCGCTCTATTGCAGTTAACGATCTGACCGCATGTGAAACGGCCTTCTGTGATCCGTCGGGAAATGTGTGAGAGATGACCACACCAACTCCGCTGTCTGAAGCATCGGCGGCCACGATTATATCAAGTGCCTGATCGAAATGTTCAGTTCAGTTCAGTTGTTACAACCATTAACCATGCACTTTCGTGCGCCGGTTTTGGTTGCTGTCTTTTGGTTGCCCATTTGGATAAAAGAGCGAAATGAAAATTGGAATGTTGAAGCAAATTCAAGCGGAAGATGGGGAATACATATAGAGTGGTGTTAGGAAAATAACGAGTGGATGCACGAGTGCCACTGTTTGCGACACCCAACCATATCACTCAGTGTAGCTGACCATCGGTGACCATCATCCCGAGGTTCCCAGCCAGGGAGCCTAACGGGGCCTATGTGACCTAGTCTCCTGGTTAGGGTTTTCATACCCTCATGCCAGGTCTTAGCTTGACCGCCCTTTGTTTTTTTCCAATCGCTACCAGCCTTGGCAACCTATATGGTGACATGCGTAGCACATGTCCCAACCAGCGTATCAGAAGTCTGTCCGCGTTGAGCATTAGTTTGACACAATTGAAGGCGTTCCGGCATTCCGCCGACCGATTCTATGGTTGATCTTTGGCTAGAAGTTGGTTCATTGGAGCTCAGATGCAATTGTATATGAGGAAGAAACGTTGTGACTTAAGAGGCTGAATGATGATCCAATTGGACCCAGATCCTTTGATAGGGGCATATTCTGAATGGCTTCAATGTTTTCTGGATCAGGTCGGATGTTATCATTATCCAGAATGAAGCCGAGATACTTGATAGAAGGCATAAATTAGTCATGCTTGTTCTTCACAATTCCGAAGCCATAATCTTGAATTCGTTTTAATACTGAGTTCAAGCGGCTAACACGCTCTCCTTTTGTTCGACCCATAACAATGAACTTATCCAAGTAAGTTGCAGTGCCCGTGATACCGGCCAACATCATGTCCATCAGCTTCCGAATTATTTCAGGTGCAGATTCGACACCGAAAGACACAATTTTACTGGAATCAAGTTGCGATGAGAATGCTTTGTCAGTAGCTTTGTTTAGTCATCAGTAACGGTCACTTGGCGATTTGCATCGAACAATTCATTTTTACAAAGCAAGGATCACCATTCATTTTGTGAGCTATCTTCTGGTATCGAAAGTGAATGTTGATGGTGTCCTATTGAGGTGCCTAGACTCGTTGAGAAATCTTCACAAATGCGCACCTTGCCACTGAATCTCTTGATGACCACAATTAAAGCTGCCCATGATAAGTAATAGACCAGTTTGATGAAACTGAATTGATGCAGTTAGTTTAGTTAAGCGTCCACAAACCAGATGGCGGTGTAATGTACCAAGGCGTTTGGAATTAAACGCCGGCTAGGAATCTAGGTTCAGTGAAAGTGAGGCACGAAACTTTGTGCAAAGACCTCGGCTTTCCTGGGATACAAATGCAAAGTTCCGTTTTAGTGACTATATCATGTCTGCAATCGAGGATGTAGGACTGTTCTATATTTGGACTTGCTGACATACCTCGTTCACTGGAACATCAAACAATCTAATTAAGACCAAACAGACTCAGGTTGGACCAATCGGTCAGATTCTTTCATGATAATGCATGGTAACGGAATGCCACAGTTGATTTCACCAGTCAATTTCAGCTCAATTCCTGACGCATTTTTCACTATATGGAACACGCTTCCCGATCGTTTGAAAAATTGGTCTACCTCAGGATCATATTTTAATTCAGTGGTTGAATTAACAAGCGATTCAGTGGAGCTGGACTGAAACTTAAGTGAAAGTGAATCTGTTATTTTCAGGTTGATCCGCTGCGTCAAGGATTTGATCAGTTTCACTTGTGCTTCCATCTGCTTCTGTTGCAGCGTTAATAGACTCTGTAACTGATATGCCGAAAAATCCATTGAAATTTCAGATTTTCCTGTCGCCATTTTTTTGTGTATCGTAGCCTTGGCAATCCAACGCTACCACCGAACCTGGCCCCACGATTCCTATCTCGACAATCCCAGCAAAAAGGACAGCTGCAAACATTGCAAGACTTTATTGGTAGTCAGCCAAACGTGGATTGATAGAGGGAGAAACGTACGATCTATATGGAGTGGATCACAATCTAGTCGTTTGTTCGAAATTGGGAATATGATGGCGACGATGGAAAAAGGGAACAACTACGCTTTCAGGACCCTCGACAGACATGTTCTCATAGTGATGGCTTATCCCAATCCATTTCACATGCAAACAGGGAGAATTATCAGTGGAAGGTTAGGCTTCCCCTGACAGAGGTGTATCGCTCGTACTCGATGATAAGGTTGTAGTTGTGATGACTAGACCTTTCAATTTCGTCAGAGGCCTAGAAACCACAACCATTCATGTGCTCAAGAAGTACAATGGATGTGTGTGNNTATTCTAAGATTTCGAAGCTCTTCTACCTCTCACAAGTGAATTATCTTGCACGTTTGTTTCGGATACTTGCACCAAACTATTTCACTCCACCATGAGATATTGGAAAGTCAAAAATCTGCGCTTATGCGACTCAAATTGCGGAAGGCGAGCTACATTCGGTATTGCGATCAAGGAAAAATGAAATAACATGAAGCATTTATCATACCATACCNTACAGATGGTCCTATCAAAATTTTGCGTCGGTTTAACTGCTAACTCAAACGTTTTTACATAAATAGAAAAAGAAGACCACCTGTACACTTAATCCGTTAAAATGTTTACCAATGAATCTATTGCGTTTCACCAAGGATGATTTCGAATACAACGAGCTACTGACTATTTTCTTGACCATTCATCCGGTTGCAGTATACTCGAGGGTAAAATGTGGAACCTGTGACTGAAATAACAAGGCAAGGGTGACCGGCTTTTCGTGTAACGGGGCATTTTGGAACGTGTTGCTCACATTCAGCAAAGAAAGTACGTGTTTCACAAATCAACTTCTATGGAACCGAGTGATCAGTGATTTACTTTTAAACACGCACTAGTCTTGTATGCATTTGTTATCCTTTAACGTACTCTAAAGTTAGCTTCGTAAGGGTCAGTTAATTCATTGTGTATGGGGTCAAACAAAGGCGATACTTTACGTTATGATCACTGTAACCGCCAATGCGCACTCTCAATTTTGATCAGATCCCATAATAGCATTGAACAAAAAAACTGTGCATACTTTAGTTTTGCCATTATGCCGCAATGTAGCTTTGATAGGGTGCTCGTTTTGTTTTCAACACTATGTTCACTCCCAGTCTGCACCACTGTCCGATTCAAGTCCTATTCGAGTCCCATGGGAGTCCCATTACAGTCCGTTTGCACCCAAAACGGAACTCCAATAGGACTCCCCCCAATGGGACTCGAATGGGGCTCTATGGGACGGCTCCCGGAAGGACTTCCTTACGTTCTATTAGGCGTTGATTACATTGTGCCCATTTCGCGCATGCTCACTTATTATTAAGACTAAATAACATTTTTTTTAAAACTGCGTGATATATCTAAGTGCAATTCCTACCAACATTAGCTTATCATGCATCATCCTAATCGTTAAATAAAGAAATCTAAGTATGGCGTTTACAAACAGAACCCCCTATTTCAATACAAGAAGTAATACATAGGGCACATTTAAATGTGTATTTGACAAGAAAGCTGTACAGATTTTGTTTAGTGGCCTTCAGACAAAACTTCGGATTGGTTTTCTTTGTTGTACTGTCTTCCGTGTGTCTTTTCCCTGGCCTTCTGAATCCATCTTTGTATTCGCTCACGTACTTTGACGTAAGTTTCACTCGGAAAGTTCTTTTTCATAGTACAATCTACATATTGGTACACAGTTATATAATACAGCATGCTTACCGACCACATTGTAGGTCACTAACATGGATTTCAGCCGCACCTAGGACAGCGTCAAAAATAATTTATTCCTAATACACTGTGTCATTCCCATCATTCAACACGCTCCCGATTCCGCCAAATTTCATCTCGAATTAATGCATACCGCAATTCACCCATACCGTATCTTGCTCGTCTACTGGTAACAAAAGAGCGAACAATGAGTGAACTTTGTCTTAACATTGGATTATGAATATCCCCATGCCTGCGAAAACTTTTCTCCCCGTTGATTATGTACATTGTGACGGCTGGCGTGTATGACTTTTTAATTTAAATGTGAGCTCCAGTGCTTGCAAAAGTTATACACAATACACAATACAATACAATACAAAAATTGAACTTACAGTCATCAGACTCATTCGCAAATTACATTTCACAATTACTAGCGTTTATAAACATCCAAGCGTCTTTGTGGGAAACCAGTTGGTTGACTATTATAAATAACGCACGAAATGATAATTGTTGCCCATAAAACTGCCGGAATGATTTACGGGTGACCTATCTCCACACTTTGCTGTCTCTTGTTCAATGACTGATAAAAACGTTGTTGATAGAATTGATTTAACATATTGACCACCTTGAATAACCACGGGGATTGAAATCTGACATGGCAAGTAATGGCGAGTGCCGCTGAACATACGCATGTGAAATTAGTACATTTAAACAAACTGCGAGCTGATTTAACCGGTAATAAAGCACACAATTTTAATGGTCTTTAATATTTAATTTTTCTCTCCAGTAATTTTTTCGTAGCAATTTTCGTATTACATAAAATTGAGTATGTACAGTCCCGACGAGACTCAAATAGAACTCCAATGGGACGGTTCTGATGGGCGAGTCCCGGCGGGACTCAAATAGAACGGTCAACCGTCCTACTGTGCAGACAGAGCTGCCATTAAAAAGACCCATTTTTGCCAATTTTTATTGAGGAATTATTCCGATCCCATTTTTGCACGACTGCGGAGGTTAGAAGTGCAGTCGTTGTTTCATTCGCATGCAAACATAGAAGGGAAACCGATTTAGACCACCTGACGGCACGAAACTATTGGGAAATACGAGCGATTAATTGAAAAAATAGGCAAAGTGACCGTTTAGCCGTTCCAGGTGGCATGAATATTCCGGCTTTTCTAGTATTTCATCAAGGTATTTTAACGATTCTATATAATCACGGAAGTGGTTTACTTTTTTCTCGTTCTGAAGGGCATCTAGTACGCATTCAATACGTTTTTAGTCCTGTTCAATCAGATATTCTAAACACCAGGGTTTAGATTACCGGTTCATCTCGATTAGAATATTTAGTTCTTGTAAACATGGATTAAAACTACCTCATACATAACGAGTGGAGAGTTGAACGGGCTGAGTAAATTTTAATCAACTATTCATTCTAAAGATAAAACTATAAATGTTTCGTAACTCGGTAATGCGACGTCTCAGTTGACAGTAGTCATTGAACTAGTCATTTCTTAGATACCGAAATTATTCAAGAATATCAAACATACTACATCAGACATTTAGGGATTTCAATAGAGAAAAATGCGGCCGTTACCCTTGGACACAGCCCAGATAAAAGTTACAGCATTTAATTCAGTTCAGTTTGTACAATCATTAACCATGAACTATCGTGCGTCGGTTTTGGTTGCTGTCTTTTGGCTGCCCATTAAGATGAACATTAGGAGAAAGACAAGAAAGGTTGAAAGTAGGAGAAAGAGAAAATTTAGAATTTTGGTGGATTATTGTTGCAGAGAAATGAAAAAGATGCACGAACGCCACTGTTTACGACACTCAGCCATATCACTCATTGTCTCTAATCATCGGTTACGATCATCCCGGGGTCCCCATACATTGTGCAATTTTATGGCTTTTCACACTCTACAATTGAGATAATGCTGAAAGTCTCTAAAGGGTTTGGGGTAGAGCATATCTCGAACGGTAAATGATTTGATATGATCAGACTGTCCTAGGTAGCTGAGTAAACCAAGAGATAAAACTTTATTTCTTTCATCTAGCAGACTGGTGCAAAGGAACTGACCGAGGCATTGAAACAGCGTCTAAAATTGCCAGACTGTTCGTCTAAAGGTTACATTCTAGTCGGGTTTCCCCAAAATGAGGCTCAAGCAAAAGCCATGCGTTGGGAAGGAATTTTCCCAGATTATGCAAGTAAGTTCAGTTCATTATTCCATGCATCGTGACCGGACAGTATTTTTACGAGCACCTATGGATGTTCTGATCGAGCGAACCGGAGGAAAACGTCTGGATCCGGTCACAAATGGTATGTCAGTCCGTTGCATTGTTGTTCACATTGTATCTGTGGTAGAACTCTATCACCTGGTCACCAAACCACCACCGGATGTGCAAACTGAAAGACGACTGATCCCGTTGCCAGACTTTTCCCCGGAAAAGACAAAACGTTTGATAGAACAATTCGAACGGGACGGGGTTCTACTCCGACAGATTTACGCTCCCGTGGCATGGGATGTGAATTGTGATCAACCTGTATCGGACGTGTTCACCACTATTCTATCGTGGGTGACACAACCAGCCAGAGATCTCGGTTTGCGTACACCCAGGATCATTCTGTTAGGCTTTACCGGATCTGGTCGAAAAACACAGGCGAAACTATTGGCTCAAAAATATGGCCTAATACCGATCGATTGTGGACTATTGATTAAAACGGAGATCCAAAATGGTTCATTGCTGGGCAAAGCAATGAAAAGTTATGTGGCGAAGAAAATTCCCGGTGAGTGAAACGCATTTATGAGATGTTGATGGACTGGATATATATATATATATATATATATACTTTCATTACATTTGTTTTTCCCAACGCTCAGTTTTTTAAACCTCATTCACGGGATTGAATATGAAATTACCCCACATCAGACGCAAAATATCTGATATAACATCCACTTATGCATTTACTTCTATTAATGGAATGTACGATTACTCGGTTTTGACGAAGGTTCCTGGTGCGTCAGTTGTAAAATGATAAAGCCACAGTAAAAAAAAAACAGAATCTATATATCAATACAATAATAATAAAGTCACACATAGACTTGATACAGGTTTCGTACTTCCATTTCATCCATGTTTTCTTTTTTACTTCTGAGCACTGGAGCTAGCGGCTTTTGCATGGAGTTCACCTGTACCATTTTAAGTTAGATTTGAGAAAGTATAATTTTCATTTGCGAAACCGTCATTTTCAATTGAGAAATCATCACTTGGAATTGAGAAAGAAACGATATGGTTGGATCTGCTTCCTTTCAGCGCACCTCATTGGTCAATTGATTACACATTTTTCTACCCCCGGATTGACCACCTGTCTTCCCAAACTCTTTCTGTGTTGAAATGAGGCAGACCTCAGTCGTGCATCTTGCATGTGAAAACCAAGCTGGTCGCCGCTCAATAAGCATGAAGGGTGACGCACTGTTTCAACAACCAAAGCTAACCACAGTAGCTACGACCAGGTACGAGTTTTGTGCTTACGGTGCAATCCGAGCGATGTTGTTTTCATTACGAGTATCATGGGTCTATTTGAAATACAATATTTGTTCAGTGACAGAGGTTGGAGTTCTCGAGGTGAACTTGGGTGAATGGGCTGGTTGTCATCAATTACCTAGCAACCAAAACCAGTTACACCTAAAGTGTAGCTCGCCCATTCCTGGCTCCGTCCACAGAACTGAATGAAACAGAACGCAGTCGATCTGTTTAGTACAAAGGCTTACTCGTTTTCAGAATAAGTATTGTTGTGTGAGAAACATCGACGAATGACATTAAGATACAGTGGACGTTTTTTCACAAGGTGCCTCCGAAAGCCTCGGCATAGTCTGGGGTGGATGTCTAGGGTTGCGGCTGGTGAACCTTCCCTCGCGCCTTGCGAAATGCTCCCATACTACCAAGCGTCTCAAATAGCCTCTGCTGAGGAAGCCCTACTCACTGCGTTCTCATGGCGGTGTTTTCTCACCAAAGTAAGAGGACGAAAAGCCGACAACCGGGACTATAACCGGGTTGGTGGACCACTGATAGTTCTTCTAGGGGAGTTGATTCCAAACCAACCACGAGGAGGAGTACGAGCCACACACAACTTCCTGGTTTTAGCAGTGGTCACCGGCTCATTTGGCGATCGAGGTGTATTGGGTAACTTGGACGCTTGATCTCGTCCAAATGGCGTATGATCCAATGAACCGGCCCCCAATGGTTTGCGGTTTTCGCACACCGTCCCTATGTCCTGCGGGTCAGGCTTTGACTAGCCGAAGGCTCTGGTAGTGGATCCCTAAAGAAAATTTACCTGGCTTGGCCTGGGCAACCTGGCAGTATCCAACCTACATGGAAATCATGGAACGTCTTTCTTTTTTTATAAAGATTATTGTACCATGATTTGTTTGACCCACAGTCTGGGTTCAGACGTGTGTGAAAGTATAGATATAAATATTTTTCACAAGGTTGCGATGAGCAAGCAGACTGAGCTCAAAATTCATGACGACTGTGGGGACTCTTATAATAAACTGTGATATCCCGGCAGAATTAGGATAGTTCGACGGAAATGAACATCAGCAATTTTTATATTGGATTTGTTGATAAGGTCATTTACAGTCAGTCAGGTAGACTAGCTGATGAACGATGTAATGTCCGCATCACTTCAATACCAAAGGAAGAAAAGGGAAAATCTCGACCTAATACCCCATGGTCCATATAACTCAAGATTCTGAGCTACCTCTACTGAACTAGATGCAAAACTATTTCCCTGACTGGTGTCAGTTCACATGCCTCGACAAGATGCACGACCGAGGTCTGCCGCATTTCAACACATAAAGAGTTTGGGAAGACAGGTGGTCAATTCGGGGATAGAAACATGTGTGATCAATTGACCAATGAGGTGCGTTGAAAGGAAGCAGATCCAACCATCCACATCGTTGTTTTCTCAAGTCCAAGTGATGATTTCTCAATTGAAAATAACGGTTTCACAAACGAAAATTATACTTTCTCAAATCTAACTGTCCAACAGAATTTGCCAGTTTTCTCTAATACATGCCGCACCCTAATCACTAACGGTCACTGTCGAGGCAATTAACTTATCCCTGGTTTCGTGTATGTGTAACTCACTGGGCTCAACAATTTTGATGTTATTCGTCCTCTAAAGATTCAACTACCATTCAGAAAACCTTGAGGGACTTTCGTATGTTTATTGCCTGAAACTGACATCTGACAACGAACGCGTACAATGCCCATATAGCTAAAGTTCCCCAAGTCAGATAAACTCGGATGTGTCGTGCCCCTCCGGAGTGAGAAAGAAATTTGCTGTTCTTCTAGCGTTTACCCTGCGGTTGAATTAAAGAAGTCTCCTTGAATATCTCAGATGATTACTTATGGAGAAATCTTTTAAGATTACTAATCTACGAAGGATGCATCAATTGTATTCTAATGCAGCCAAGGCCCTATGCTCAAAACTTATTTTTATTTTAACATACATAAAGAACCGCCAGAATTTGAACGTTCGCTGATAGAATAGGGTGCACCAAACTACGCGGTCCAAAGCGTGTTAATACATAGACTGTTGACGTCAGGCAAGTTAATAAAACCTATTTAGTATATGCTGCAGCAGTTCGACCAGTCCTACTCTACGGCGCAGAGACTTGGCCATTACGGGAAAAGGATAAAAGTAGACTGTCGGTGTTTGAACAACGCCGTCTACATCGCATTGCAGGAGTCTGGTGGGGAAACTGGACGAACAATGCTGACGTTGAGCGTAGAGTTTTAGGAAATCACAATCGTTCACTGGAACCGGTAGTCGACCCCCATTGATTACGCTGGTTGGGACATGTGACACGCATGCCGCCGGATAGGTTGTCACGGCGAGCTATGTTTGCCGAGACAAGTAGCGGTTGATAAAAATGTAAGGGAAGTCAAACTACCACCTGGCATGAGGGTATGAAAACCCTGAACAAGACACTAGGTCACATAGGTCCCGTTATGCTCCCTGGCTTGGGACCGTGAGATCATGGTCACCGATGGTTAGAGACACTGAGTGATATGGCTGAGTATCGAAAACAGTGGCGCTCATTCATCTACTCATTATTCTTGTAACTTCAGTCTATGTAAATTTGCTATCTTCCGCTTGGAATCTGCCTTCAACATTCCATTATTCTTTCTGCTTTTTTATCCAAATGGGCAACCAAAAGACATCAACCAAAACCGGCGCACGAAAGTGCATGGTTAATGGTTGTACAAACTGAGACTGAACTGAACCATTTCAATGACCCAATTAGTATGTGATGTCCGAGTAACCATTTTTTGTGCACAAGCTTGGAATGTGACAGTGAGTCGATACACCCTATCGACAATTCTTGATACACCGGTTGTGAAGGTTGTTTAGTACTTCCGAAGCTTTTTTGGTAAATGAAGCTGAACTAATGCATCTCTGGAAATCATGTTAATGTTCTAAATTTCAAACCATCTAGCGCAATAAAAGTTAACCCAAACGTGAAGGAGAAACATGGTGAAACGATTGATCTATGACCAACCATGCTCCCGCTCTCAGTTTTGCCAATGATTCATAAAACCAAAATTGAACAAATGTGGTAAATTTTGTTTTCTACCTCCAACTTAGAACAATTAATATTTATTGTATTATTGATTTGTTGTGTGTCTAATAAATATAACTATACTAAATATATAATAGATTGACCAATAACACTTCACCAATGTGTAATTTTAAAAATAGCGCCTAACAATTTGTCTCATAATTACTCTTACTCCTTTGTTCTATTCTCCTGTTCTCGTGATTGATCCCCACCCTCTTTGTTTAGTTCCCGATGCGATTCTGATCGAAGTGATCAAAGGTCGTTTGACCCAGCCAGACTGTACTACCCGCGGTTGGATATTGCACGGCTATCCGAGGACAAGACAACAAGCTGAAATGCTGGACGCCGAAGGATTGGCTCCAAACCGGGTGGTCGGAATGAATATTGCCCAAGTGTGTGCGGCTGAACGGATTACTGGACGTCGAATTGATCCAGTCACCGGTGTCCGATTTCACGTGGCTTATCGACCAAAAGAGGAATCGGATATATCGGATCGAAGTTTACAGCATCCACAAGATGTGGATTGTGTGGTCGCGTCTAAACTGGCTCGCTTTGCGGCACATCGGGACGAGTTGTATGAATATTATGAGCCCGTGCTGATTCACGTACACGCTAACCTAGATGCACACACGGTCTTTGAGGAGATCGAATCGGGTTTGGTCAACCCATTGCCAAGATCGGTGTGAGCATAGGATTTTGGTTTTCGGTACCAATGAATGTGTACGCAGTCACTTAATATATCTCTATATACCAACTGGTATTTATTCTCAAACTGAAGAGTTGAAGTAAAGAGGGCAAAACCTTTTTGGTGAGGAGGATGGAGGTGGGTTTGCGGGGGGCGGGAGTTGTATGGTTCCATTTGTGACCAGCCCAATTTTTTCGTTTCAGACATAATGCCACAAAATCGAGGAGATCAGCATCTACAGCATTATCTTAGATCCAATCATTTGAACGAGGTATATGAAGTAAGTCTAGCAACGTTACAGAACCGCTTTGGCGACAAATGCACTGAGTTTGTGTTGCTTTTTCTACTTAAAATGTAAATACTCAGTGTGAACGATTGTCTTCTCTCTGTTAAAGGCCAAAGGTGATTGCTGTGCTCTATGATGTGAAATGTCAAGCTTCAGTTACTTGCAGACTACGTGAGAAACACGGCTTTTTTGACCTAGCTTGGTTTGCACAGCACAAGGGTGATTTGTCCTGGTTTTGCTGCATTCGAATTTGTGCTTTGATCATTTTCCGGGGGCAATAAATTGCGTCATCAGAATCAGTCAGATGCGCCTGTGCACAGAAAATACTACAGTTTTGCTGCTGTTGTTGTTGTTGAATGTTATCAGGTGAAACTATTCAAATTGGACAAAAACAATTAAATTTCGTTCGAATAATAGTGATACTTAGACGTGGTTAGCGCAAGACACTCATTGTTGAACGTTGGCTTTAGGCTACCGTAACGAATCAAGGCTCTGCTGGGTGTAAACGACATGATAAGGTGCTCCGCGAGTTGTTGAACGTTGTGGGCTTCAGCTTAAAAAAACTTAGTCAATTATGAATCGGGAGTTAAGAAACAGTGTATTTAGGTTTTTTAGTTTTTTTTCAACTCCAGGTCAACTTCCTCATGCTATCAGATGCCTCAGAAAGTTTTTGTGTGCAAACGTACCTCTTTTATGGCAGCTCTTTGATCGACCGCTTCTCCACTTCCTGAGAAGTGTATGATTGTACATTTACTAAAGGAAGTAAACCTAAAAAAGAGAAGGAACAGATCGAAGGGCCCTAGTAACCTGATGGAATTATTTTGTATTCTCAAATCTACAACCGTATGATTACAGAGGTCCACGTTTGGCACGCAATTTGTGCCTGCAAGCTGTCAGACTAAATTTTATCTGCTTTTACTTTTAAACTTGAAGGTTGGCAAATCGGCTTTGATCTTCCACTTCCCTTGCTAACAGATGTATGATAACTGGGGGATAAAACTTTTTACCCTGGGTCGACTTTTACTGCAGTAAAAAACAAAGTATACGGTACTGGCCGATTGTGATGCACTAAAATATTTTCTTTATGATAAAATTGAATTTCATTATATTTATCACCTATAATAATACTTTAGGCTTTGACAATAATTTATATGTTGTCTACTTCGATCTACGTAGTTTCCAGTCTGCATAAGTGTCAGTTAAACGTGCCTGACCTTGGCTACCAAGACTAGATGATCTCAACATGAAAACCGAAAACTTTATCAACTATGGCAACGCAATATATTCTAATAGGAATGACTTAAGAGTTATCCCAAATTACTTCCATAAACCGTTGCCACCTCGCTTGTTTGTTATGAGACATTTTTTTATCCGACATATAATCCATTATAGCAACTCTATGGAACAACCAAATGAAATTCTTTCACAACCCGAGGAAATTACATTAAATAAGGGTTCATAATAATAAGCTGTTTGATATCTAACTCACTGAATTCCAATCAAAGCCAACTTTGAAATCAGGGTCATTTTTGTGCACAGCTTTGAATGTTCGTATTGTTGTCACAAAGCAGCGCTCAAAACCAAAAGTTCTCGCTATCTCGGTGAAGAGGACAGAGGTAGAATAGCACGAGCAAATAAGCTGTGATTTTCCATATCACATTTTGCTCAATGCTTTAACGTTAACAAAAGCACAATTTACAGGATAATCCATGGGAAAACAACAACCAGAACAGCTTGTGGAGGCTGTAAACGGAGTACATCCAAACAGGAGGACAACCTAATTAGTATTAATCTTAAAAAAAACATGGCAGAAAATCGTTATCGTTTATTCCATGAGATCTTCCTCACCATTCATACTCCCTTCTGCAAAGAAGAATGAAGACATTTAAAATGCTGCAAGTTTCGGCTGACGTGAAGCCAGCATTGAATGCGCAGCAAAGGCTGGCTCGTATTCATTTTGCCCGAAAATTCAACTCTCAACGTGCCTCATTTTGGCGATCGGTTTATTTCGCCGACGAGTGCATAGTGTGCGACGAGCCTTGGAAGGCTCACAAAAAAGTTATTTGTGATAAGAATTTCCCAAAAGGAATTATTCCACCAAATGAAAGAGTTTCTCACTTGTCGAGATTACTCATCTGGGCAGGGATAAAACATGGTCAGCCTTGTCGGTGGACATCAATCAAAAGCACCATGAATAGTAAAAAATCTGTAGCAGTGATGACAAGTTTTTTCAGAATTCTATGAGAAACAGTAGTCTGGAAAAGTTATCGTTTTTCAGGATAACGCTCCATGTCATGTTTCAGGAGATGGTTGTAGATTTATTTAGTTAAGGAGTCTGGTTCACTTATTATTTGCTTTTATACTTCAGAAAAGATGCGTGACTCTAGGGTCCAGTTTATGCAACTTCCTCCTATTAGCCCGGATCTCAATGTGATTAAAAATCTGCTTTCTGTTTTGAAGAGAGATGTCAATGGGCTACCTATACATTGAACATTGGAGGTAAACGTGCACTACGTAATGGAGCTCAAAATAGAAAATGACTTCATAACAGAGTTGGTGGGTTCAATGCCAAAGAGACTCGAAAAAGTCCTAAAGAACAAAGGCAGATCAATCAAATATTAGTGTACACAAACTTTACATCTTACTTATTACCAATGTTAATTTGTTGTAAATAAAAACTGTTCCTTTCTCTTTCAGTTAGCTCTTAACTCATCATAGTCTAGGTCAACCAATACTGACGAAATGGGAGTATCCGCTACATTCTGAACCATTCAATCTGCTGAATATAAACGAATCAGGAAAATCAATGCTACAAAGACTCACCAAGGCTTGTTTATTATAAATTGGGAAAAAAATTAACTCTAGTATAAATGCTGTTGCGTATACGAACCCACAATTGTTTCATAGAGATTCACTGCTTCTCTTTCGATTAGACCTGTAAATTTACAAGATGCGTATCATGGGAGCGGCGGAAGATTTGATTCCCTTATATAATGAAGTTCGTTGTGTACACAGAAAACGAAAGCTTTGCAGATCAATTTAGACTTAGTTGGGTCTCATCAGCATTACAAATTTACCGATGCTTGAACCCGGTACCTCACAGGCGGAGGTAAACATACTACACACTCGACCGCCGAGTCATAACCCTGGAAGCTAGTGCAAAGGTTAAGGAAGTGCGAGAACCACAGCGAGCTTGCAAACGGGGAAGATCCACATCAATGAGACACTCAAATACCGATGGTTGTAGGCAACCGTGTGTGAAGGCGGTGGATCAATAACACGGAGAATATGGTAAAACTCATCGGTAAAAAAACGGAATATGAATTAATCAACTCAAGTAGATAGCACTGTTCAGATTACATCGTTTATGTTATTTTGTCTTATTCACGACGGAAGAGTTCCATCACAAAAAAGTGATCCAAAATTCCAAGAAAGGCAAATAAGTCATTCACATTGGTGCCCAAACTTCCTGTAATAGATTGACATGTTTTAAATGGTGATTTTACCTTCTATTATTGGATCGTGGCATTTCACATTGTGTTAATGTGCTGCCAGAATGAACTGAATAAACAACTTAAACACATCCCTTAGGCATGTGTACCACTTTAATTGAGCTCTTTTTTGTATCGATCATAAGTTTGTCAGAAAGCAACGAATTTCTCAGCATGTACTACTATATTTTGCCAACGAAGATAAGGTTGATAAACATGACTGAAAAGGTTTCTGTTTCAGAATTTCAGGGTAGAAAAGTACATCTACGGATAATTGTGGCTGCACTGTCCCAAGTGTAGTAAATTACGAAATATTGACAGAACGTTCTTGGGAATAATATCTCGAGCAGCTTTTCAACAATCCTCCGCTTACATCCCTGTCTGGTTTCCGACGCTCACGGACGTAGTCAAGTGTTTCATTTGTATAGTTCTGGAGAGGGAGAAATGCATTTTAGAACCTTCCGAGTTGCATGAGAACTATATTTCGCAACTGACTATTTCGATGAAAATCAGTAGTCAGTTGAAGTAATGTTTACCAGTTCTTTACCGTATAGCCTATTCCTATTTGCATATTAGTATATATTATATTAGTATAGTATAACCAAAAGAAGATAATCTAATATATCTCTATTTCTATTTCTAATTGATTGTTCGGAACTCCACAAGAGGTGATACCACGTTGGCAGTAGCGAGAAGCCGGAATGTCCGAATCCCAGGAGTGATAAAATAGAACATCTCACGTCTTGGATCAATCGGCTGCATTAACTGACAACAATAATTGCTGCTCTTAAGTGTTTCAAATCACTTTTCCAATTTTTCTCTACCAAAGGAAACGATAAAACAGCGCAAATGGCTAGGATTTAACCCCACAATAATGTGAATTCCCTAAAGTGAGGTCTTTTATTCGCAGTGGCCAGGTGCTTTGAAAATAATACCGTTTTGAAGAAGTCACATTGTTTGAGTTCATAATCTGATCGCAAGAGCAAACTATGCCGAGCTTGTTATTGCAACTTCAATCTTTAGTTTTTCTCTCTGGCGAACATCGAGTTGTGATATGATCTTATGAAAATTGGACCGCAAAATAACAATAAATGATTGACACACCTGGTTGAAAATCATCGTAATGAATTTCTCTGAGTGCTTTCCGCAACTTATAGTTCACGCATTATCACTAGGGCTTTATTAGTATCCGTGTCCTGAGAATAACCTAGACAAATGATATGCAGCATCCATCACACTAATGACTGAATGAAGCCCACACTCCGTATGATGCGAGTCAGATACTTTGAAAGCATTCAAAGCCTCTAATTGCATATGATTCATTATCTTCACCAGTTTCCGTTTCAATTGCCAGAGCAAATATCCTATTGGTAAAAAAAGGTATGAGTGATCAAAATATGAATTGATACAATAAGATGAAGGTCTTCGTTGGTATATTTGATGAATTAGGTCAAATAGGGTCTCCCGGTTGGAAACCCCAATATAAGATCACCGATGAATGAATGTATTGGTATAACTCACACACAACTTTCTGTATGCATTTTTCTTGCTGAGATTCTGTCTACTTTTTTAATCAATCTCGTTTTGTATTCATTTGATCTCACTCCTCACTTCATGAGTCCACTAGCTGGGTAGCCGCAAGATAGAAGCTTAAATAGTCAATGGGAATAGCTAAATTGAGGGCAATCAAAAGTCACTGTTTTCATGGTGCATTTAGTCGTACACAGAGTAAAGAAAACGTGTACTGGAAAGTTAGCCAGCAGTGCAGAGATGTCTCCACCTTATTTTGTCACATCAGCAGTGCAAATCGATCGACCAAAGGAGAATCGAAACCGAACCCTTGTAAACTGAATTGAACTGGGATGTTCTTAAAGGCTGGCTAGATGCCAGAGTAGCAATCGATAAATTATCATCCAAAATCTTACAGACACTTGGTCATTGGTGGTATGTATTTCACACACGTCTGCGTTCAGACTGTGTCAAATAAAAAGTCACGGTACAATAATCTTATAAAAAGAAAAACCTTCCATGTTTTGCTTGTGGGCGCAATACTGCCAGGATGCTCAGGCCAAGGCAGGCCAGGTCACTGGTGTACTTTTAAGTTATTTATCGCATTGCATAGAAAGCTAGCAAAGGACCTTTTCAGCCTTTTATCAGCCCGGCTTTTGCAAATTAGCTTCAACTATTATTGTAGAAAGACTGGATTGTGTTACGAATTAACAATTTCAATATTTACAATGAGCTCTGATGAACGAGAAACCACAGAAAACCAAGAACAAAATTACCCGCATAGTGTTTACATTCATACAATCTTGGAGTCGTACTCGCAGTTGCTCGCCTTGGTCTGGTCTACATATTTTCAAATAGTGATTCACTTCGCATTTAACTCACAGTTTATCCTGGGAAGTTTTGTGTGATAGACGATACTGATTCAAACTAACTGTCTTTCAGACTTCCTTTTCACATACAATTCTCAGTTCATGCAATCAACTATACAATCGGTAGGCAGTTAACTCGAGTTTCTCCCCAATTAGAATTCACAAGTAATGTATATCCAAGGCACGTTCGGGATCCGAACTTTCAGCGCCTCGCGCGAAATTTGTTACCGTTGTGTCACCTGTCTCACATCAGGGCTGACCAGAGTTACCAAATCCAGTTTGTATTGATGTCATCTTCAATGTGAGTCAGTCAGTGAGCCCGTCATTGACTGAATTGAGATATAGTGATACAAAAAGGTTCTCCAGCATGATATAGATCCTGGTTTTTGCTGCTCCTTTGTTGTCTTATCAAAATTATTGGAAGATCGTTCGGTAACTTAAGTTGTCGGCAAGTCATAGTAAAATCAAAACGGAAAGTATCATCAATGCGAATGGCTTTAGAAGAGATTCTAGAGTAATTTTATTAGGCTTCCTAAGAACCATTTCAGTCAACAAAAGATTCCTAAATCGATTGGGTTTCCTACCTGAAAATTAAGGTTTGCGAATTTCAAACCCATTCCAATTGACCATGTGCTGTCACGCCTTGGTAATTAAGAAATCGTCGGTTACTTGGTCTCTCTAGCTATACTGGCGATGTGGGCGGAGCAAAGTCCAGTAAAGTAGCAGTCTTTATCGACAAATAGTATGAGTCTTGGTTTTAGAATTATACAGTTATGATAAAACGGAAAAGGTAAATTACAGTCAGGTGAGTAACCAAATTACAAGGCAACGATACCAGTTCGTGACAGCAATGGCAGGAGCAAGATCTACCCGTCAGACACAGGCGCAACATTAGGGCAGCATTGAAATTCTAATTTGGAAAGGTTGCGTTACGATATGGAAAAGGTTAACAGTAGAATTTAATTTCAGAATAAAACGATGGAGAAGGAACGTACAATAGATTTAGATGAATTTCAGCAAATACAAGCAGAACGGAACGGGATGCCGGAGGGTGGTGTTAACCAGTAGGATACGTACGAAAGGTTAGCAGTGAAATGACAGATAATCAACTACGTTATGACCTGCTTGGTGCTGAGGTATTGTGTATGCCGACTGTGTGGGGTCGATCTCTGGTTTCTGACCGGTAAAGCGAACGTTCAGAATACTTTTATGTCACTGGACAGATGCAATTCTACGAATACACATACCGTAATCACAGCAGTAAAATTCCGTCAAGTACACTATTGGAATGGATAAACTTCAAGACGCTTTAGAATGTAAGAAAAAAATTGACGATAGAGGAATAAACACAGAATGCTAGTTATACGTAATCTAATGCAAATAAGGAAAATTACCTATAGAAATTAACCAGCATTGAATGAAAACGCAGTTTAGCTTAATTGCCTTTTCATTCACTATGTGCCACCGGTATATTCCGGGAACCTTGCAGAACGCCCATTTATAATCATCATCAATGATGACACTGGATTGCATAGAACAGTAATCAAATCCCTGTGATATTATTTCTGTATAGATCAGTAATAATGCTGCACAAGAATTATTCCTGTAGTGATCAAGGACTGGTAGTATTGACTAGGCAATTCTTACGTAGAACAAGTGTACCTGATTACATTTTTGCTCGGTTAAAGATTTTCGAAAACAACCGAGGTCAAAATGCAGATACCGT
Organism: Echinostoma caproni; assembly: GCA_900618425.1. NCBI lineage: Eukaryota > Metazoa > Platyhelminthes > Trematoda > Plagiorchiida > Echinostomatidae > Echinostoma > Echinostoma caproni. The sequence continues at coordinate 32,776 of UZAN01042336.1, forward strand.
TCTCTGATTGTGATATGAGTCTTACCTGGTTGGAAAAATGACTTTCTTGTCCCGGGAATTTCATTGCTGAAGTGTCTGTACAAAAAGAGAATTCGTCGCGAAGACGGTTTGATCTCGACTGAAACAATGTTCCGACATTGAACCCCACTAACAAAAGCCATCCTTCTACAAAGATTAGTTTGATCCTATACAATAGATTCATTTTGATCATTAACGAATAAAAATAATAATTTAGTTGATAATATATGATCTCGTAATCTCGGCAAATCGATACGATACGAGGCAGATAGAATGACAGACCACAGAACATCAATGATGGGGAGACATTGGACGGTAGGACTACTAGAAATCACTAGCTAACATATCCTCTTGGATCGGAAGGGAGAGGGGATTACAGCAGACCTTCAAGGCAAAAGATCTTCTTGCATCCAAAAAGTTTCAATGGGAGGTAAACAACAACACTCAAATACCATCGGCTTAGTTTGATAAGCGGCATTAAAATACCTTTCTTGTTCTCCACTTCCTTTTATGGAACACGAAATTATACATGCATATTCTAAGGAAGAGGTGGGATAACTGGGGACAAAAACAAGGGAAAGTGTCTGGTGGTGATGGAAAAATATGAACCCCACATTTCAAGATCGATCTGATAGACACCTTGAATATTTGACCATCACCCTCCGTAATGTTTCATATCAGTATATTAGCATAGTTCTGCTCCGCAAGTTTGTATATCTAGTGATCTAGTGCGATTTGATGTATTTTAGCAATGGTATTCGCAAGGCATTTCATAAGTAATAAAACTAAATTGATAACCTGTAATGTATAAATTAAAATGAATATTTATTTATTGATCGTAGGTTTTTAGTCGAATACAAAAGCACGTAAACGCTCACCATCATGTATTCTACATGAACCTCAACCAATACACACAAATGAAACCCCGTTTGCAAAACAGCTATTCTGGTCAATTGAAACACTTGGGAATTGTTCTGTAAAAATCGTTGGAAAAAATGTGCTTATTGTTTTTTCTCTAATCATCTTCAGGCCTTACTCAGTGGTCTATGTATTATGCTACCTGATGAACCACAGTCATGGATCGCGGATCAATTGAAAAGCTTATATGAAATTGGATTTATCAATCTTAATTGGTGAGTGAGGTCACGTGAGATAATCGCTCTGAATATTGATTCGTATAAACTATAAGCCCCATCTACGATTTCAGATTCGTGATTGTAAATAGTATGTACAAACATCTGCTATTCCCTTACAATTCGAGACCTGAATAGTCTTTTCCCAGGTGTCACAATCCCGTTATTGCTCAAAGGATATCCAACCAGAGATTTGGATAAAAATAAAATGGAATTTAAGAGAACAAATATAATTCGTTAATGATGGCAATGAAATACATGAGGTAATTTTTACTATGAAATATAACTAAGGATGAAGGAGGTTGAGTTTATTACAAAATGATTTGTTCTACAGAAAACTAACGATTCAAATTGCATTTAAAAATAAAAATTGCTCATAAATCCTTGTGTTCGATCAATCAATCAGTCCAACCATTCATCCATCCACTAATCAACCTATGCAATCAATGTAGTTATCCCATTCTTACGCACTTATTTTACACTGATTATTCGTAATTTCATTTTTGTGCTAAATCGGTTTAACCTAATACGTTTTGTTGTGTGTGATCACATCTATTCTAGGGACACTTTCATTGATCCCAGTTTACGACCTGCTCATCCGTTTGTGGATCATGAAACAATGCAGTCGTTATTTGGTATGCCAAAACAAGAAGTGGTGAGCTCTTACATTTTCAGTTTTCAGAGAATTCGAGAAAAGATAGGGCAATTAAATCCGTGTTTGAGACACATAATGTGAAAGAAGCTGACGTACCAGATATTGTATGGATGCATTCCTTTTGGGTCAAAATCAATGAAACAATTTCAGGAAAGATATTCCTCTCACCTAACTATCAAAGGCCTTCTGCCTATATCAACCCACGGACCCGACTACATGCGAGTGATCGTGTGAGATAAAGTTTTTCAGTAAAATGTGCTTTGGTTCGTTATACATTTAAGATAATCCAGAATTTCAATTTAGTGTACAGTTCAGTTTACGTTAGAGGTCAGCCAACGATGGAGCTAGTGTTGGAACGTTAACGGTAGTCTAAGCTAGGACCATGAAGGTGTAAGTCCAAAGGTTAAATGAAAAGGGATAAACTGGTTGAAATATCGATGATCGTTACTCACTAAGGAGACAGAGTGGGAGGATGTTGTGTCAAATACACTAGCGACAGTTTGTGATGGATGGCACTTGGTGTAATCCGGAAAGGTAAAAAGAGGAATTATCTAATTTGGTTGGATGAAGATCATACATCATTATTAATATTATCATTATTATTATTAATGATTTTGTTCAAAGACGTACGATACCATTGTTGCAATTCCAGAATTCCAACACTAGAGAGTTACGTAGTCAATGAATAGCATAAGATAGAGTCAAATAGGATAACACTTAAGATAACATCTAGTTTACAACAGTTGGTTAGTGTTTTTGTAAACATCTATTTGTCCGTGTTCGTCAACCCGACAGTCTGTGTCTCTTCTGTAGTTATAATAGAACAATCTTTTATTCCACTCAGAGATGCTGTGAAAATCTAACGATCGCTTATTTGTGCGCGCACACTACTCACAGATGTGAGTAGTACATCACAACACCGTTTTTTGCATCATGCAGTTGAATGTGTGTCAAATTACTTCAGTCTGTATCGCACACAACATTTCTATGATAGTTTTCACGTCTATAGTTGCTTCTTTTTGTCGAATGTCTTATAAAGTATGATGACATTGTGGACGGAGTATATTTTTACGCCTTTCACGGTAAGGAATTTTCTGTGAACAGTTTATAGTCATATATATTCGAAATTTATCTAACATAAAAAAATTTAATAATCGGTATGTTTACTTTTCACCTTATTAAAAAGATATGCTTTTGAGAAAACTTCACTTGAATTAACATGCTGATGAAAAAAATAATTGTTTATTAAAATGAATGAATCTCCAAGCTGCTCAATATCAAATATTTTTCTTACAGTTAGCTGTACCATTCGAACCACTACAAATCTTAACGTGGCGCTTATTGTGACGCCAATTCAAATAGAAACATCAGAGAATCAATAACATCACATTCGGAGACAAAGTTTGGAATAAATGCTTTTCATCCATAGCTACCGAAATGCAACAAATGTAACATTGAGAACTGAAATATAATGTTGAATATAGCACCGTTTTCATTCGAGTTCGATCAATCCTTGTACACTTATTATGATTAGTACCATTATTATTCTATATTATTACTTAACACGAACACTTAACAGTAGATTTATATGGTTTCCACACAACTACCACCACCACCGCACGCGGTTGTCAGTAGAATTGCTAATTCCAGTTGCATTGCATGCATTTGAACTCCAATAGGATAATTATAAAAAGTACATCTAAATGCGCTAACCTATGGATTCACTCACGACTATATATTTTGAGAAACAATGAAGATAAATCATGTGGGATTAAGTCAATCGCTGACGGACATTAACGACTCTCAGAGGACAACACTTAAACAAACAGTTTTTGAATGAGTGGAAGATCAGAACGGTGTAGACTGCGTGGCTTCGAACCACTGGAGAGAAAAAACCCTCCGTGGGCTGAACACATCAACCAGTGTCAACGAAATTGTTGTTTTTACCGCGTCACTGATTCACATAGTAAATTACAAATCAAAATGGAGTCGTGGAGACCTCCATTCTATCACATGATAAACTTATTAGTTTTTAGAACAAAAACCTGAAAAACTGTGAAGCATTGTGTCTCTTTCTTGATCTTGACTGGCCCTCATCAGTGGTGGGAATTTATCGACCCGATTGGTGATTGAGCTCGAGAACAGAAGAATAGTAAGTAAGCCTACAATCACGCACTTCGTTGGTTTCCAGTGATCTGTTATTTTATCCCCCTAGTTCATTGGACGCAATTTAGCGCACAATCACTTTATCAATGAGATTGAATCCTTAATCTTCACAATTGTTTGAATTGTGAAATTAATGCTAATCTTCAGTATCCACATGCGTGTTTGGGTGCACGCACTTTTCAATCTGATTCACAGATCTCTCAAACTGAATTACGCTACGAGGTAAGTCTGTTACCGCACGAAACGCTTCATTCAATCTAGTTGTACGAGTTTTGACAACACTCGGAAAATTGAGACTTAATACTTATAATTGACGTGTATACACTAGTTTTGAAATAAAATGTATTTTTGGATTTGTCACCACTATGATTATCTCCTCCACTTTTCAACAGAGAGCAAAAAGCACCAAAACTTATGGCCCCGTGAAGTGTATACCGATGGAATTCCGTGGTCTGGTTGAAATATACTCGTCGCAAACGTTACATTATTCTACAAACACAGGGTTTACACTCACCGCTCAAAAATGAGGTTGTGGTGGCCAGCAGGGCTATTTGAAATACAACCAAACCAATTTGTGAACCCGATCCCTATCCCCTTAAATTCCTACGTATTTTTGTCTTCGAGTAGTCTCTAGCTGGCTTAATTTGATTTCCTCTAAGTGGATCACGTAATCGCTTAATCTATCAAAGGGATTAATAAAAACGGTGACCGTCTGTTAGAATGACGTCGGTAGACTTCCCGGGCTAAAAATCCTAAAAGTTTGTTTTAGTGACATAGCAATCGAAGTTTGAGAAGTCGGGCCTTTTGTCTGTTGAAGTCAGCTGACTATGAATAATAAAGAATCTGTTAAGGCAGATGACGGTAGTGCGATTCAAATACACAACGTCTGATGCGATGCGGGTGATTAACATGATACCATTTGATGTGCGCTTCTCTTTTCATGTGTATAGTAATAATAATTCAACCACATGTACACCATCTCCAAATGAAGGGATTTCCCGTTTGACGAGAAACCTGTGATGAAACGCAGCTTAATTGAAAATTAACGGTAACTAGTACTGTATAAAGTAGTTACGGTAGGCAGAATAGATTTCATCAGTAACTTTAGTTGGCCTTCAAAAGATGAACAGAATTGCTAACCGATAATGTTATCTATCCGTTCTCTTGATGTAATCCGCTCATACGGTAAGACTTAGCTCCTTAGAGTTGTGGCCTACAATTGATCAATACGTTTGTTGTGCATGTCTGTGGCCGGTTTGATTGATTGAGTAGTTAACCTTTTACCACGCACACACGCACTCACAATATCAATCGACTTCGGCCAATCAGAAGTTAGTATTTCACTGTTCGCTCTGATTGATTCGTGGATTGTTTGGATGCCCGCTTGACGGCATTCGGATGTCTTGTGACGGTTGATCCATTTGTAGGCCTATCTGCCTAAAGTTTCCAACCGAGTCATAACCCCGGAGGCTAGTGCTGAGATGCGCGAGGTCTGCGGCCTGCAATAAGCTCGCAAAGATGGGTTGTGCTATATCGTGTAAATGAAAAATAAAAAGATGGTATAACCCGGTGGCGGAATGGTTAGCATGCTTTCGTACTATCCTTGAAGTCCCTGGTTCGATCCCCTGTGGGGTCGATGGATTCGCGCACTGCTGATGAGATCCAACCAGGTCGAAACAGCTGCCAGGTCGGAACAGCTGTTCAGTGGATCCTAGCTTCTCAGTTCACGCGTCACTTGACATATACACGACGAATTTCCCCCTTGAAAATGCATCGAACAGTTTGGTTTACAAAAATACCGTGTGATGAGTTACCGCAATGTTTGACACACTTTGTCACAAATGCCTAGATTCAGCATTCCGCCTGATCAATTGTCCAAATAGCCGGACTACTGCATATTAATTTTTACCCACAATTCACGTACTTTGTCCTATGATGGCTTGTCGGTTAAAGGAACTAGCGACCGTGTTATACCTCAGCTAATGAACTAACTACTCACGAGTAAAGTAAGGATCACTGGTGCGACTCTGGACTGTAGTGCAACTCTCAAGGAACATAAAAACTGGCCAAGTATTGTTTATTTTTTTGATTTTTCACTGGTTAGGATTTAACATATGTGGACAAGTTCTAACAGGGTGAAATAACCATGCCTCAAGTACAAACGATTTTATGAACTTTATTGAACAGAATCCATGGTATCCTGCATTAGCACTTTTCTTTGTTCTTTTCAGAGATGATATAGAGAACAGAGGGGACAGATATAAAGCCTTAAGTAACACGAATACGAAAAAAACTTATGATTGGACAGATTATCGTATTTCAACGCCATGACTCTTTCCCCGTTATTCCACACATTTCAGCCCACACCGGAAATGTTTATCAAAGCACGGGAAGCTTTCAACGAGACTATCACAAACAAATATTTCCAGTAAGCAGTAACATAGTAGCGAGAATAAATAGTTTAGGTTTTGTTGTCAAAATTCTACAATTTATCATCTCTCTTTGCAGGCTTTTTACTAGGAAATTATCGTTCTAAATTGTACAACCATTATGATTACAATTGGTCAAGCATAACGGTGCAAGCAAAATTACGACTTCGAGCAAATGAAAAGTGACACTTAGTTCATGGTAACTTTTAAATATTGATATGGAATGAGTTTTATTGATTTGAAACGACCGTCCTGCAAACTAGATCTTTAAGCATAATCCTCAGTTTGTCCAGCTAACCATACTCTCGAGAAGCACTAGACTGGAGTTTCACTCTCATTATGGCTCATCATCAATGCGTTCAATGGTATTTAGAAGAGTTACCGGACCAATCAAAGGCAGAACATTAGAGATCACACAGTGTCTGCAGAACGGAGTCCCTGGTTCTTTGAAGTTCACTCGGAACAAAGCATTTTGTACTACATGTGATGTAAGAATAAGTCATTTTGCGGAAAGAACTGTAACTCCACCATAGAACCCTGACTTGTGGAAATACAATAAATCAGTCCTTTCCCTTACCTTTCCCTGATCTGCTGAGAATACCAAACCAGGTAATCTTTATATGTAAAAAGTATGTATTTTGGCTGTTTTGTATTCGGATGGGCGAGAATGAAGCGAACAAAAATACATCCACTTCGCTACTTCAAGGGAGTTAAATTGTTCGTAATTGACGACACCTGACCACTATCATCAGACCACAGTCATGATCGTTACCGTCTCTAGCTAAGCCTCAATGTCCTTCTGGTCTCGGTAGTCGATGGAAATCTCCCCGTGTAATTCGATGTATCTCATTGCCGCGATGAGTCCCCTCTATCAGTGAATAGATTCTGAATGATGCTTCCTTGGGTGTATGTGCATTATCATTATCAATCTAAGTAGAGCTCATCAGTAGTGCATATCCACCGTCCCGTCCGGGCATTGAACCCCGGAATAATCCAGTACCGGGATTGACTATAATTGCAAATTCATGTTCGATCAGCTGACTTCTTCAGAGATACTTAGTCATTTATTTTTAACCCTACAGCAACAAAAGGAGACACAGTTGACTATTTTAAATTTAAATCGAAAGCTTCTCATCATATCAGGTTTTGCCTTGCAAGTTTGGATGTACTACCCCGGTTACACATGGTAGGTGACATTTTAATTCGTATTTGACTCACAGCTACTTGTGAGTAGTGAAGCAATGTAAATTTCACTGATTTGAACAGACCATTAATAAGGCAAATATACCTGAGCATATGAGTGGAAGCATTTTATTTTCAAGCCCTAATATCCAGTGTCACCAACAGGGTATGTAACCATTCTACTGCATGACACTGAATTTTATCAAAATCACACAGAACGGAGAGAACTCAGTTTATCAATCAATTACAACTTAAAGTATTGCTTATAACCCTTTGATGACATTTACTTGATTAACGACGAATTCACATTTTGTACTTCGGGAATGAGAGAGTATCAACAGAAGGCAACTATAGAAAGTTCAATAATAAGGGAAGTATGAGGGAAAAGGGCTGTAAATAGGTTCGAACACCTAAAATACATGAAAAGGGGTAAACGATTTCTATACGATTGGATCACTTACAAAACAGGTCACTTTTATGAAACAATAACACAGGATTCGCAAACGTACACGTAATTTTTGTGTACAGGCAATTCCGAGCAGGCAATCTGAGTGGTTCATACACTTGTGGGTATAGAAGTCACGTACGGTCAGAGGTTAGGACTAAATTGTGCATTCGATATGGGCTTGATAGTTCCTCAAACATACAAAATATACATGTTTGTGTATGTGTCCGAGTGGAAGTGAATGGGTGTAAACAAAGTTTGTTAGTCGTACACACTACTGCCGGTGCTGCACTGAAATGCGAGTATGAATAAAGTCAGTCAGTTTCATCAAACACAACGACTCATTCTAAATTCGATCGAACAGGGTTCTTTTATAGAAGAAAGGGCCAAAGAAGTTGGTAATGATTCTCAACTTTCCACATTACTTTCCTAGGATACATAGTTGTCGCTTTTGGTAGTTGTAGCCCTTGTAGACGTTGTTTTTAGTTTTGTTTGGACTCAGTGGAATGGCCAACCTTTCATCAAACAGCCAATAATTTCACCTGGTCACCAAGCCGTACAGTAAGATTTTCAAAACTAATGAGATGTATCACCTCTCCGAACCGGTAGAGTCCATGAAACGAGACAGTTCGGAATTCATTTTTATTCTACAGATACAGTGGCAAACATTCCGTAAATCCAAATATAAACCCTAGCCCCGTTCATCTAAATCGTTAGAATTCATAATGGTGTTGTGAGGTACTACTTAGCCATGTGAACAGTTGAGAGGCACTCTCGTGAGTCAGCTAGCAAGAAGAAAGCACTAGCAACAAGTAACATTCAGTGTTTTATTATGAGAATTGCTTATAAACTCATGCTTCTCTTGATCCATAAAGGATTTTTTTGCGTAATTTTTGATTATATATTTTCATGTGCGAAAGAGCACACGGTGAAGGTCCCATATTCACGAGGACCTGCTGTTCAGTGATGGAAACCGGTAACCTAAGCCCCTGGACTAGGAGTGGTTAACCACATAGGGCCTCGATAAGTTAGGTGTGGTATTGAACCGGACAACAGTAAAGCTGCCTACCAGAAGCGCCATCATCCTGAGAAGATATCAAGCTGTCTGTTGCGCATAGAAACGTGACGTTGTGTGATTTGGATTGATGAGGCCAAGTTTACTTTAAGGTAGTCTGGAGTAATTGTTCGGACACTGCAACCGTATGGAACTTGTGTGGATGCCGGTGTAGCACATCCTGTTGAACAAGACAATGACGGTTCTACCTAGGTCTGAATGTAGTTTGCATGGTCACATACAGTCAACTAGTGGATCTGACGAATCGTCTACTGTGTAGTTAAGAGCAACCATCTGTTCCCCCAAACATCTGCTGTGAGATGGGTTGATCCAACAGGGTGACAACGCTAAGCCAATACTGTCTCTCTTGCGTTTTCTAACAGATCAACAGATCTTAATCCAAACAAATACACCTCGGATATTATGGACAAATAAATAAAGCCGAAGGATATCCCGAACCTAAGAGATGTGATGGAGAAAGAATTAGAAGCACATTGCTACAAGCTTACGTCCAGAAAGTTACCCCCACATGTTTAAGTTTTGATGCAGTTATAAAACGTAAAGGGAGTAATACAAGTTAACGAGTAACAGGTGGTTTCTTTATCCCGCACGGGAGTCGCGAATTTTCGGGGTTCCAACCTTCAAAAAACTCCGATGATCATGGCTCCCATTCTACTTCTTATGAATGGAAATTTTTTCCCGGTATTTGCAACTCCCTCCTTATGTCTCTATTTCTCTCCTCTTACTCGCTCTCTCACTCACTCACTCTCTCTCTCTCTTGTCACACCGTTCAAAATGCAGGGCATGGAGACTGTTCCGGGCTGTAACCGCTGCTCATCGCGCTTATAAAAGCAAGTTGAATTATGTAGCCACACAACGTTGTCTAATACGACACCAACTGCGCGTATTTCGTGCTTGGCAGAACTGGAATCGAATTATTCGTGGACGAGATGCAGGTGAGTGAATCGAACTGCAGCTCGATTTGTGTGGAGCATAAGAACAGAGCCATTGTGACGGTCTTTCTTTTGTTTCTAGATAATCTTTAGTATATCTTTTTCAGCTAACCTGTGATCAAACTGAAGCTGTGTGAGAACACTAGATTGAATAAAAATCTTTTGATTTTTTTTCTACGTATATGGCATCTCGTGGTAATTTGAGCCAGCATCACTGAACAACAGCCCCTTTACTTGTTTATGTAAAGGGTTCACAATTATTCTTATTTTTTGTGAGGGGCGTGTTGAATCTTCTGGCAATGGAATTGAATGATATGATTCCTTAAGTTTTCTATTCAAAAAAGCTTAGTCACTCATGCATCACGAGATACTCTAATATTTTGTGAGCTATTCTGCGTGTACAAATCAGCACCCGGAAAGAGAATTTTTATCAGACGTTCACAAACGGCATAAAGTCCAAGAGGGACTTTATCTGGTTGTGGTAATCCAGACACGTGAACGCATTCCAAGTACGACCAGGTGCAGCTTTATGTCATCCAATAGAAGTTCAGGAAGCTAGACCAATGGTACACCGGGTGAACATTGCACCAGAGTTAGTACATGCGATGCGTCTGCGCAAACGGTTAAGTGATTGGACGATGGTCCTTCAACCAATGATATGGCCAATTGCTTTTTATAAAATATACTCTATTTCTGTTAATAAACACTCTAATCCAGTTCTCAGTATTACACTATGGGTTCTAGTATTCCTATATTCAAGACAATTCCGATTACTGCATTGTTATTTGACAATTGCCTTTGAAATAAAATGTTCTGAAGCACGGTGCAGTATTTTTCGATCCCGGTTGTGCGCAGCCGCCATGCAAATACAGATTAACCCCGCGAACTTAAGGGCACGATACCAACGTTTTATTGATCCAACAATACAGTGACAGATCTGACTATCACCCGTTGTCCGATCGCTTGATCTGGGAAGTTATGAACTAGGCAAATCAATGAACAGTTTTAAGGGATATCCAACAGAGAGAACGAACAGTCCGCAGTAGGCATTGCATCACTTCCTGGTTCATAGTTCCCGTGTTCTGTGCATGATGAGATCTCTCACAAGTCTGAGTATGGCGTAAATGTTTTGGGTTTGAGAACATAGGTAACTACAATCTCAATCAAAATGGAGTATTCCGGTTTGAGAGTTAGGGGTATCTTTGAGTGAATATTTGAAAGAGAAGAAGTTTGACAGCTGTTCATTTTTTCCAATTGCATGATGCTAACCCCCTGTGTATGTCGGGGGGGAGGTAGGAGGCGATGAGTTTATGTTGTTTTTTTACCCATATTTCAAGAGTGATAATCAAGAGATAAATAACCTTGTTTTTGAGACATTTATTATCCAGGATAAATTCGATGGCGGAGGATAACACTGTTAAGGAGTACTACCAGGATAGAGTTTACTGCATCATCATCGGTAGACTAGGGCGGAAAACAACGGTCTGTATCGTTCGACAGTTTAGCAGTTGCGCACAAATGTGACAGGACAGTGTAAATGCAATAAGAGAGTGACTGACCGTTCCCTTTCTACAATCAAGCCAGTTTTTCATCTTATTAGCAACAGATTCCATGAAACCGAGAATCCAGGAATTGGTACTGGTTTGCAAGACCTTAAATCGGTTAGCAAGGTCCGAACTATTATTCGTCGTCCACGGATGTAAGGCGAAAGATCACACTAATAATGAAATAGTGTGGTTGAGTATTTTTTGGTTTTGGGAGTTGGGGACACGATAGGCGTAGAATTGAGGGGACAAATTGGACGATAGCCTCATTTCATGGAACTCAGTCTACCGGCTTTTAATCCAGCGTAAGAAGTGGAACTTGATCTATGTATGCAATTCATTGAGTGTTCTGCCGATACAAACTGTTCCACATTCATTATCGCATTGGTATGTTCATTGGGGTTGGATGGGCAATGACAACGTTTGCTTGGCGGATGGAGTGATGATGCGTGGCATTGTGTTCACAACGATCTGGTTATCGGTATGGTGTATTTTAACGCTGTATTCAATGGATCATGGAATGATGAGTCTGTCACCGCCATTGAAGGGGACTTGTTATGTCACACAAATGTTATCTGTTGTTTTCAGCTGAAATTCTCAATCAAACTGCCTAGGTAACCATTCGCGGGAAGAATTGGCTGGAGTTTCTCCAACTCCGCTTGTAAGTAATTCATGGTGCAGATGCGACTTGGTAAATTGAATAGGGCTTTTTTACCGTATTGCGCTTGTAGCTGATTGCCACACAGCTATGGAAATGTAGAAACTAATTCGTACAGGTACTCAGTCCTCCGAATCGTTTTCATATTGCTTCGTTGTGACAAGAATGTTTAGGAATGTGTGCTGATCATCATGTTGTGATTCCGAAGAGAAACGTTTGTTTTTGTGCTGTGGTCACACCAGCAACAAGGTGTTCTGATCTGTGAACTCAAATTATTATCCCAGCGATTCGTACCGTGCGCGATTACCCAACTTCATGTGTGGGTCACGTGAGTTACGTGCTGATTATCCACTCGTTTTGCTGAAGCAATCAAGATTCCGCTGGTGATATTGAAGAGCCCGCTAATGAAACGGTTGTGAGCCAAACAGCAGGCTCCTAGCACAAACTAAGCTCCCCCCTAACCACCTCCAACAACGCAACTGGTTTGTGTAAGAAATGACTGCATAATGGGCTCGTAATGTTAGCGTTTTAACATTTCCGGTCAAAAATCTACTGCTCGGGATCAGTGCCCGAAGGAAGACTGTTCGTTGAGCTGACCTGTAAAAAGAAGCTTTAAGTCCACATTTTTCCATTAGGACCGCTCTTCACCTCGATGTTGCCAATACATGATGTTTCGCTCAAGCTGGTATTAAACCAGAGAAGTCAGGCCGCAGGAATAGTTGCTAGTGTATTTAGTAACACAGGTGAAATAACTGTTATATATCGGCTTATTTTATCGATTCTGTAGATTATTGTTTTCTTTTCGTCCCCAAGAACGAAATACTGAACTTTACTTGTTCTATTTTAACCAATGAAATTCGATCGCAGTCCTGCTTATTTGGACATACGAGTGTGGAGCAAACACCAGTCGTGTTCCGTCACATTACAACGGACCTCCTCCTTTAACACGTTCCTCATCATCATAGATCGCATTTAC
>UZAN01042339.1:6095-38356 GCA_900618425.1 Echinostoma caproni
ATCGTTCTTTGAGAAATGCACAATAACTTTTGGAGGCGGGTTTTCAAAGAGTAACGACGCCTTTAATACAATTGAGGACTCTGGCTTGCTTTCTAGGAAACATTTCTCTTGGGCGAATGTTGCTCTGTACAAATTGTAATATAACTCTTGATATTTATGCACTGATTGGCAGTTTAGAGTAAAACAAACACGAATATAGCTATCCAAAAGAAAAAAATATCCCGAATAACTAATGCGATTTGCAAAATTCTTTTTTAAATCTATTGAAGTTGAGAATGCGCAAATCGACAGCACTGATGGATTTCAATTTATTTTTTATTTATTTTTGTAGTTTTTTTAAATTAATTTTGTTTATTTTTTATTTTTTTTTAAATTGGGGAAGTCACGTGTGTTTCAGTTGTGAGAAACCTATTTTATGCATAGTGTCCATTGACTATCCAATTAGTTCTTGAACAATAATAACTCCTACCCGAGATACACTCCAACATTCAATGGCAAAAGTACATCTAAGCGTTTATTCAAAGGCGTTTTGTTCCAGGGATTTAAGTTGCTCAAACTCGTCATTTCAAACCGCTTCCGTAATTTGGGAAGTGAAGTAAAGCAGACGTCACTGTGTTAAGCATGTAGTGAATAAACCATTCTTCCCATAGATACAGAAGGCCTTGCTATCTGGAAGAATCATTGTATTTACCAAAAAGCAATAAGCTTTTTAAGTTTGCTTCGTCAGATGCAACCTTGCACTATTTTCAATATTGTGGGAGGTTGTTGCTGAAGAAAATCTAGTGACTACCATGAGATAACAAATTCCAACTCCTCACATGCAAGATGTGTTCATTTACCTCTTGCCATTTACCGCACCAAAGTTAACCAAAACTGTTGATACCAGCTAGTGTTGATATCGGGCCGTATTTAGTTGTAAAAATCACGTTAGGAAGGCACAACATGCAATCTGTTGTCTGCTATGACAGCCACCTTACAAAGGAAATCATTCCGTATCCTCAGGTCTTTTTGTCAGAAAGGTGTTATAACGGATTGTATTTGGTGCCAGGAACATATTTTGCATTTGTCTTCAAATTTTAGTTTATATGTTTTATGCTCAAATTAAAAAGATTATTGCATCGTGTCTGTCACGACTGACCTTTTTATTTTTTTAAATTTTATCTTTCCGTTTACTGTTTTGTTGAAGTTATAATGAATTAAAATGATATATTTTATCATAGAATAAATAGCTATTTATTTCCAGGGTAACTATCACGCATTTTTTCTTTCCTCGTATAAATCAAAACAATCCCTGCGAAACTGTATACTCTGCAGATGATCAAAAAACCACACGGAAAATTTAATTCTTTCCTGGGCAGCGTTCTAAAGCAACAGAAAAAGCACAAAGATGTGGTAGTTATTGCTGTCATGCTCGAAAAGATCGATGGTTTTTGACACGGTTAAAATGATTTGAGTTGTTTGGCTCCGATGTGTTTTCATTACACTCTCTGGTTAAGTTGATACCTTGCGTGTTTCCGGCATTCTATATCTTTGAACTCACTGCAGTTATCTGATTATAGTTGTTTACGTGCGTTCAATTCATTATGAAATAAAGTTTTTAATTTAAAATTCCATTAGATTGGGAAAAGAAGCAATTATTATTTATCGCACTATAATTGATCTTGTTGAATTAATTCAGATTGGCGTATCCGATTTATCATATACCGAAATTTGTTTATTATTCGCATTTACGTTTACCACCATCCAAGTGAGTAAAAAGCAAAAAGTTTGTTGTTGTATCATTCGCATCGATGGTCTTCTGCATTTTTATACGGCTTCCGGGACAAAGACAACATTGACAGCCCGCATGGCAATCGGTGAAACATGCTTTGAGTCTTACAGCGTGCTACACGTTTTTAACTATCAACGTCAAATTTCATAACAGTCTGCAATAACATTTTTTCAGCATATTTGATAAGACAGTCGACATTGATTTATTATTTAGGAATATCGTTTGATCCAATATCATTTATTTTTCTCAGATCTCTTCAACGAGCATGACCGTTTCATGAACTGAATGTGAGTTTCGTCAAACGCTACATATAGGTATTAAAGAATTTCTTTGGAAACCCTGTCCATAAGGTGCTGTTAAGCTAGAATAAATGCCCCCATCATGCGCTCTCAATCACACTCAGTTGTGGGGATTCAATTCGTTTTATCTCAAGTGTAGTTTAGTTCTTTGATGCCGTGGATAAAATAAGTAAGTGCTGTCGTTGTTTCTCGTTCATACTCGAAGAGAAGTATCAGAGTTTCATAATTTGCGCAATATTTCAAAACCGTTTATTCCATTTGATTCGTTTGGGAAACTGACACTGATGTCCTACTCGAATAAAAATAGAAACATATGTTGCAGAGCTTTGGTATCCGATTATGTGGACGTGTTATGGAGATAAAATAATGGTTTTGGTACACCAGAATTCTTAAACCGATAACGCGCATCATGTTTTGAACCACAGTGGAAATGAATAAGATAAAGGTTAACTGAAACTTAACGACGTAGACCTATCCGCAAAAGAAATTGCAATATATACAAAACCTGTAAAACTGAAACGGAGGAAAACTAGAACTATGAGACATAATTTCATTGACAAACCCAAAATGTCATACTCATTTCAAGCGATTAACATCCATTGAGAAAAATCGTTTCAGCTTCTGCCTCTTATACCATGCGACAGCTTGAAGAACAACGTTTCTGTTTGCACCTCAACTGGTGGAAATATTTCCCGACGAGTTCTTTCGATGAACTATATTTCCTTTAAAGTTTGCAGATTATAAACCTTTTCTAATCAAGCTTTAGCCAAAACCCGCAATGCGGTAACATAAACTCGTAATCTTTTAGCCAAAACCCGTAATACTTTAGCCACTACCCGTAGTCCTTTAGTCTCGACGCACAAACCGTAATCACACCTCTGTAGGCGCGTTAGACAAAATAACACCGGAATATTCTGAGGTCAGTAAATGTTAAAACATTTTATTTTCTACAAATTTTGATGTTGCAAGGCATGATCAGAGACTGAGAAAGTGTGGCGGTTCGTTACATGTCGATTGGAAACGGTTTGAACGACGTGCGCGTATTTTTACACCATTTGACACATCTCATACATCTTCCAGTTTCTGTAAAACATGCAATACCCGTAAGTGCGACATAAATCTTAAGTTGTTTCCCATTAGAAGGCCCTTAAATAAGTCGAGATCTATTATAAACAAGAGTAAATGCTTACTGCGTAGTGTTTCTACTTGAGGTGAATTACGTTCTTGACATGTGGATGCATTAATAAACTAAGGACAACAGACACCATAAACACAAATACACCCTTAGAGTATCACACCTGGATTAGCCCATTCTTTTGTTCAGATGCCCCAGGCACTCTTGATGGTCTTCGGTGTGGGTTTCAATGCTTAGAAGATCGTTAATTCCCCATGAGATAAGGCCTTCAAATGCGATGGAAATGTTTGTGATTACCAACAAAGAGCACTGGACAGCTGTTTCGTCCTGTTTACGATTCGTCAGCAGTGCGTACTTTTTGTGCCGCTGTCAGGACTCGAGCCGCGATCAGTCGCATCGGGACTTCAAACCCTCACCCCTGAGCTACACGGCTGACGGTCATCACCTTGTGCGAATGGTTCCAGGCACTTTCGAGGGTATTGGTGGGGAATTTATGATCTCCCAAGGAGTGAAACCCACACCGAAGACCATCAAGAGTGCCTGGGGCCTCTGAACAACCAAACGGGCTAATCCAAGCTTGATATTCTAAACTGATTGATCAGTTGAATGAGTATTTTATTCCTGAACAACACTAAGTGTTTTCAATAACTTGCTACGTATATATTGAGGCTTGAGAACTGCCGATTTCTTGCCTAGGTTGTGCCAGATAAAATCAAGGCGTCCAAAGGACGCGAAATTCTGCTTAAACGTATTACATTAATTGGCGGTTAAATGCTCGGTTACATATGATAGACTGTCGCGCAAACATTCAATCTCAATTAGTAGCCGGGGCCGCAGGAACCGATTTGGGTGCGCAAGGAAACGAATAAATAAAATTGAATTATCCTGTCCAAAACAAAAGCAATCAATTAAGATATAATGTTCCGTTAACCCAAAGAAAGGCTCGAATCAATATAACAAATGCTACTACTGAGGCAAGTCTGATTGTCGTTGAGAGTGATTCGTTTTCAAAGTTTCCCGATAAACACGCACTGTCTTACCAAAGGAGTAGCATTTTCTGTACAGTCTTGGAGATTCGGCTGCCAAGTTTTTCCTGTTTGTGCTCTAATCGACGATTTGTGTTGCATGCATTACGAACGAGTCGACACAGAGGCGCCACCTTTTTTGCAAGAAGTAGGTTAAAACAGTTTATTGCGCCCATTTAAAAGGAGGACTTCATCCAGTAAAATGTTGATCGATAATCCCCACATAGTCTTGAGTGTTCTTAACCATTGGTAATTGAAATAACCATAGTATTTATTCAACGTGCCTGGGTATAATTTCTAACAATCCGGTTGACCGCATACGATTCTCAAGGCTCACGAATTATACAAAACCCAGAGCCCAGTTATCCCCATCTCTTGTTGAATGGCAGAGAAAGGCAGTGTTTCAAGTCACCTAGATCACACCTGCCCAAAATCCAATAGCTGCTTCCGGCCATTTACTTTACATGTATTCCTGCCACTCTGTTTGTGCCCTACGTCCCTCAACCACCAGATCTCACCATATTCTGCTGATAACGGTGGAACATGCTCGATGGATAAACGGTTCTTTTTTTACTCGAGTTCAAATTCAGTTACTGAACTGGTTGCAGCTTATATTCTATCTGTGTTGCTAGCATGAGAGCAGCAACAAAAATTTTAATTTCCAAAAACCCAACAATCAATATGACCATTTCACCGTATATCCGAAAGGAAATAAGTTGGCTGTAAAGTAAACCGGTAGGGATTTTCTAATGAAAGCTATCAAAATAAGCCATACATTGTAGTTGAAGTATCAGAATTGAAAAAATGCACTTATGTGAGTATGAGCCGCATGTTCTATAAATGATAACGTTTAATTAATAAAGTTCCGTTCAGCTGCTCGTCAACTTCACCTTTCCTGTGATAGGATTGGCCAGGTGGATTGACTCTATATTGGGATATTCCCCCTTTGCCTTCGCAAACTGACTTCAAGTTCATGTATTCTTCAGAAAAATGATGAAATACTGCAATATCTGCCAAACATTATAGGGATAGATTAGTTTCCCTATTCAGCGTCAACAAATAAAAGACAAAAAAGATCATTCTTTAGCTAGTGATTACTGGGCAAGCTTTATAGACGTCTTTCGTTCCCACAGGTGAATACAATATTTCTGTGCAATAGCTAGTATTTAATTACGAACGGAAAATCAAGCAACCAATAAACTGATATCGCTGAGAATCCAGCAGTACCCAAATGTTCTCCATCGGATTACAAGTGAACCTCACCAAAAGAATGGAGTAACGAAACCATTTTGATGAACGATATGTGTTACCGTGTTGAGATATAGAGAATTGTTTCTCCACATAAGTGTATAATTACACCGACGTGGTTTGCTGACTTTCTGTCAATTCCGGCCCATTTCGCAAAACAATGCACACACCATGTTTTTGCAGCGATGCGACAGGTGGGTCTACTATAAGAATGACTATATCCCGTTGCTGCAAACTCTTTCTTTATCGCACCCTGGAAACTAGCTCATACCAGGGATAAACCGAATTGTCAATTCATGTTTGTTCAAATGTCCTCTTCAGTGGAAGTCAGTTAATAATTTCTGACCCGACACCAACAAAGCGGGACACAGTTGACTATCTATTGACTCCAGTCGAGAACCTCTCACCAAATCAGTCCTTTCACGCAGTAAACAGGCTGACATGCTCCAACCATCTGGACGCGATTGACAATTCCCATTCAACTCACAGTTACTTGTTATTAGTGATGTGGGATATTCGATAATGACTTGAACTGACTATCCTCCGGTCTCCACCCTCATGTTTATTTCCCAGTTTATTCAGTCAACCATACACCCTGTAGGCATGTGGCGAGTTAGCTCATAAGCCGAGTAGAAGTGCTGATTTGGTGGAAGGCTTTCGATCAGGTAGTCAACTGTATCCCCCTGCGTTGCTATGGTGCCAAACTGAACTGACTGGCTATCACTGAAAACGACATCTAAACAAACATAAATTGGGGATTCGGTTCAGCCCTAGTATGAATTAGTTGATATAGTGGTAACACACAAATCCTCTATGCAATGGGTAGAGAGTTCAAATCCCGGACGAGACGGTGGATAAGCACTACTGATGAGCTCTAATAAGAGCAAAACTTGAGTTGAGTGCTTCTGAGTCTATGTTTCACTGAATAAACTGGGGATTGTGCTTGAAGGTGAAGTCCGAAAAACAGTCAATTAAAATCAATATCAATTACCCAACGCCTCCAATGACATGCAGCTCTCAGTTAAAGAAGAATTTGATGTACTATTCGGAACAACTTGTAAGATACTTGTGACTAATTTTAGGAAGAAAAGAAAATTTCGGAGTGCGCTGATGGTGCATGTCAACGGAAAAATGCAGTTTTCCCATACCGGACGATTTTGTAGAATAGAGTTTGCAGATTCGGTTGATCCAGATAAGCACATAGGTTTGCAAATTTTCGTATTTGCGAATTTGTGCCTCTTTAATATGACTGTCACCTTTATTTTCTATTAATCGTCAACAGCATACGCATGTTTCTATCCTCTGATGCACATAGTTAAACAGTTTTCTTTTAGTTAAAAAGCTGTCTGAGCGAACTTTATGAATAATAGGAGTTTGCCCGAGAATATCTGTAAACTTCACACATAAAAACATTTCATTCCATTCAGTTCACGCTTCTAAACAAAACATAACAAAACTAACTATAAATGTTAACTGATTTTAGGAAACTGACCGTTACCGTAAAACACGAGATTCGATAACCGAGCGAATAGATATTGTGATCGTTTGTAGTGGTTGAATGCAATATGTTCACCATTCACTCAGTTCTTACGTTTAGCACAATAAAGGTGATGCATAATTAATTAATTAATTAATTAGCATTCCAAGATACTTCTGTATACATAGAAAACATTTGTAATGAAATATAACAAAAGGAGTTGAAAGCAGCTGCGTTCATTGGTTTTCTCTGCTAAACGACTCTTCCTCGGAACAGCTATTATTTTAACCATTAAGGCACATTTCTGTTTTGTTACATAACCAAAATTCTTGATTCCAATTTTCGAAATCGCGCGATGAGAATTGATTTTTCAATAATTCTCTTGTAGTCAGGGAGTGTGATTGGGAAAACGGACAATCGTCCTCGATCGGTGATTGCGATTGTGAAAATATGGACTTATTCTTGCCAGCGAATGTGGTGATCCCAGATTCCTTTCCTTGGTGTATGTGAAGCCTCATCGAAAAATAAATAGTTTCCGGCTCACAGAAACACTGCGTTCCGTTAAACTCCAGATTTTTGGATTCGAAAATATAACACAATCATTTTGGTTTCGGCGTGATGATTTTTGTATCTTCGATAAACAAGGCGAATTTGTTCTCAATGTACGAGATTTTCTAATAGGTAATAACGGAATTTACAACAACTTATGTTATAAATCACTGAATCATTGGAGCTGTTCAATTTGTTCCTAAACGTTTGTCCTAGAATTAAATGAAAATATTTAGAAAGCCTAAATTGCGATTTACAGCGAAAACGTTATTGTTCTACCCTAATAATGCAGTCTGCTGATACAAAACGAATACCGTTCTTGTTCGTTACCAGTGTATTCTTAATCTTCCCAAATACCCCGGGCGCAGCCATTTGATTAAGGTGATTTTCCAAGTGGAACAGCATTTTACCCGGCAATGTTCACAAAGTGCTGTGCTGTTGCTGTTACGTTTATACCCACATAAACGTCATTTATTCGATGTGTTTGTTAAAATACTTTTCAAGAAAATGTGTTGCGGTACTTATCCTGTTTTTCAAACGAATATGCTAGTTTCATGCAATTAGATACAAGTTGGCCTTTTGATTCTACATTTCCTAAAATTAAATGTCAGCCAATACTAAGTGATGAATGACACTAAACCTAGACTGATGAACCAAAAACAGTAAATTTCCCTTTGTAGGAGAAGAAATCTTTGTTGTGAATGATTGTTGAAGTCTGAAAGTCATACTGAGTTGTGTTTGGCTTCGTCTTTTCCTTTCACTTGCTGTGAAAGTGTGAAACTGTTCCATTCGAACAATACACACTTTCTGGGTCCCCAACTTGGCTTCCAAGTGCCATTGCAAACAAATAAGTGTTTTATGACATACGAGAATGAAGATTTCATGCGATACTCAATTGACATTTGTTCAAAGAGATGTTGTTTGTATTTACGTTGTCCACGAGTGTTTTGACAGGCTCGCTTGAAAAGATACTAATTACGTGTTACGGTATCCAACGTTTACCTAATATTTATAATAAAAATGGACCAAAAATCTATGGAATACTGTACGTTTGCTTCTTTGTAGGTGTGTCGATCGGTTTAAACATTAGTTTAGTCTTGCCATGCAAGCACGACAATGCGCTCTCGATTTTTCCATTCTCAACCAATTCGATTTGAGGATTTACATAGAATATGTTAGAATATTCGGTCTCATGGATTCATTGCATATTTAACTAACATGATTTGCGTGGCATTTGGTAAAGTATCTCAATAATTCGAAATTATAATTTACGTCTCTGGATTGGAATTTTTGAATAAGTTACATGGTATTCTAGAAAGTGAGACAAAGCAAATGTTTAGTTGATGAAAAAGTGCGTTTTCGCGTTTCGTCAATCTTCCTCAGTTACACACAAATCCAGTAAGCAACAATATGTCTACATTCGGACAACCGAGCCGTACTACATACTAACAGACAGCTTCAACGACACTGAAGCAATACTGTAGAGTATCGTTTACGCCAAATTTGTCTCACACATCTGTTTCATTCTCACTTTTGTTCAATTTTTACCCTACTCACGCTCGTGCGCTGAAGAACACTGTAGTGTGTATGCTTTACTTTTTCAGTGTCTATCTAACATACTGATCACCACAGTTCATACAGCACAGCTTATTAAAACTCAGGTGTTGGTTGTTGACTGTTTCGTATTTGCTTAAGTTTTAAAATCTATACATGTTCAACTCCTGTAAGACTCGCAACAAAAAGGAGCTGAACGAAGATATTTCTTTTCCTCATAGTCCGTTGGTATCATTCAGTTGTTTGGTTTTTGAAACATAAGCAACTACACGGTGGAATGATTGCACAAGTTCTTTAATCCATTTGGTTTTGTGTGTCTGATGACGAACGTACTCAGGGATTTCTATGGATCAATAGAATAGGAACATCAAAAGGAAGAAAGACGTATTTTGTCGAATTGTTCAGTCGTAGACATGAATTCCACGACATATCTGACCATTTTGCTGAATTGTTGATTCCACCTAAAAGGTATTCACATTGTGGTAAAACCAAATGATCACCCGCAATGTAGTTGCGGTGAGTAGGGAGTATTTTCTTCAATGTGGTAGCTAAAATGCACTTAGAACATATCGCAAAACAAATTACTCAGCACATACACTGACGGTGATTTCAAAAGAATAATGGCAAATTATCTCGAATCGTGCAATAAGAAATATTCGACACTGAAAACATAGGGTAATTGAAGAACAACTCAAGAAGCTCCGTGACATTTTCGGAAACGTTTTCGAAGCTGATTCACTAAATTACGCAATGGACGATACATCAAACATTTTTGCAGGAAATTTGAAAATTAAGTAGACGTTTTTGTATTTTCGAGCGATTTTCATTGTCACTTCAATCGCATTCAATGCATCCATCAGTTACCTTTCTTTGGCTCAAAGAAAATATATGGATCTTGCAATGTTGGGCTTTACACGACGACAATAAATCTCCACCTTTTCTACTATGGCAAGTATTTTGTACGGTAACTTGGAGTGAACGTGCAATGCACGGATTGGTCAACGAAGGTGGACAACTGAGAATTGAGTTGTGGATCGCGTCTGATTGAATAACAGCAACCTGCATCCGAAATTAGGGTTAACTACGAAAACGTTTTCTACATTTAAAACTCACACAATTCATTCTGTTTTACATTCCAGTTACTTGCATTCTTTCAGTCTTCACTGCGTACTTTGGAAACAAATGAGTTCTTTATAAAAGAATGTAGAGAAATGTGTGATGCTCACAAGCGCCGGTGGTGCTTGAAGGCATTAAATTTGCGTGCCTGATTTCAGACCTAATTCTTACTCTGTTTTCATGCATCAATTTTCAGTTAACCTATTTTTTGAAATTTTTCATCAATTTCCCGAATTCTAAAACGATGAGGAAAATTGTCGTCATACCAAATATCGCGAAATGTTGGTGACGTGAAACTCTAACTGTTCACTTTGAAGCCCTGTAGAAAGAACAGATAGTGTCCATCAGACTTACGCCATTGATTCTCAGCCTGGTCAATGATTAACTTGGCAAAGTCGAAACTGCTGCCGAACGTTTAATCTGAAATCCTATCTGATATCTTTACGGGTAGAACGGATAGAGTAAAAAGGTTTATGCTTGACATACTGTTTTTGTCAACCCATGTCTTCAATACAAAATATGCATTGAGTGTAGGTTAACATTGATACTCAATATTTTACCATTTTCCTATTTGTTATTGTAGTGTATATTATTGTTAACGTTATGCTAATTACCCGAACTGTCGATTGAGCGATCCACCAGCATATTCGGAACTTTACTTTACTCATTTTATTTGACAAGTTTTTGGCCTGAAACCGAACTGCCTCACTGACAGTTGCTATCGCGAAGTTGTTATCGCGAATAACTGCTGAAAGAAACGATCCACAGGGTAACTGCTAAATTAATATCTGTGACCCACTAAATCGCAAATCATCAAGGCAGATTGGCTTGGGTGGTACATTGATTGCCAATGTATAAAAAGTATCAAGGTTAAATCAAATTGCTTGAAGAGTATGGAAGGAAAACTGACGCCAAGGACACTATCTCCTTCGTGCGTGAATGTGAAATCACAAACAGGGATAATGATTGGTTACAGCACTGGAATATACACTTGAATATATACTAAATTTATAATCCAGTGCACAAAGCAAGTTTTAGAGACGTGTTGGATAATTGAGCCATCACTCTTACACTAAAGATGCCTAAGGGAAATCAGCGAGATTAGTTCACCGAAGAAAAATCCGGTACACGAAACTTTTAATTCCATACAGGAGTTTTATGTTACCGATCATAAGATTGTCTCCAAAAAAACATGGTTACACTAGACAAAGAATGCAAGGGTTTTATTGGATAGAATTACAGTAGTGGCTAACGGTCATCGTTTGAGAAAAAATAATCTCTTATTTAGTTACCAGTTGAAACGCAGGTTTACTTAAAATGTTGCGCTCATTTTAAAGCTTGCAATTTGCACTACCGTGTGCCGGACACGATTTCACGCATATGATGAAACACTCCGTTTATTCAAATAATTGAAGTAGTTCATTCAATCCAATAGCTGATCGTTGTTCAATCGCTGTAAGATGATAAACCATGAGGAAAGTGAAGAACTCCAAAACACCTGGTTGATCAAATCATCTTAGTGGGTATCATGTGAAACTGATGTTTCTATCGTTTTACTGTGCGCTATAGGAAGGAAAGCTTTTGTTGCAACACGATCGAACACTGTCGGAGGAAAAGACATTAATGAAAGTGCTGCTTGTTACAACTGACCCTCACAGAGTTCTGCGTCATTATTCATTTTAATTCGGTCCAAATTGGTGTTTTCTGAGATGGGAAACGTGATGAGAGCAAAATGTTAAACATTCCACCGAAATGAAAGAAAATTCAATGAGAATTCCTACGAACTTATAGCACTTCATCTATTAAACGTATTGATGAAAGCACATTCCACAAACTGCAAAACGGATACTATGCAAATCTGTCTGGGTGAGCAGTTGCAACGACAGCAACGCTCTTGCTAGTTGCAAGATTAAACGTCAAATTTCATCACTGGTCGATATTTTCCCTCGAGATCTTTGCCGACAGAGCATTTTGTTTTTATCGCTTTTTCATCGAACGTAAGCACTGATCTGTAAACCCATAGAGTAAACATAAGCGCGAACTCAGTTTGTTTTCTAATTTGCACTGTGTGGTCCGAATAATCCACTTGTACATCTATCTGAATGTGGATAGTTCAACTTTCCCTAAGGTCAGTCGTATTTTTATTCCGCAATTTTTCTTCCAGTTGTTCAACTGCCCTGTTAGTCACTGAGAATGAAAAGTGGATTTGAGAAACTTTGCATTTTTTTAAATAACTGCGTTTCTGACATTGCATTCTGAAATCCAGAGTTAGTTGAGTCTTCAATGCTCAATAATTATTTTACCATTAAGTTTGTTGCACGGGAATCGTCTTGCCGATAAGCACCCAGTGAATCAAGTCACACAATTCTTCAAAGTTGCGGCTAGAATGGGAATGCTGCAAGCATAAAATGATGCAGTTCAAGTCAGTGTTAGTTACGCATGGGCACAATAGTGAAGCTTATCCGGAACACTAACATTCGGTAAAGAATACGTTTTCTCACAGATTTTAAAGGAAACCGTATTGAACGATTCTAGCGCGATGCTTTTTACTAATGTCCTGTTGCGTTATCAACAGTTTGGAATCCACAGCATATCTTTGATAAAATACAGGTGAGAATGAAAACAAAACACTTGGTTTCCGAAATATACGGTTGCAACTAATCACTAGCAAACTTCAAATCAGTGGATGTGAATGCCTTATAGAGTTTTTTCCTATTTTATAGTTGTACGCGTCAAGCCGCATTCAACAAATTCATTACAGCACATTCACAAGTTAGAGAACCATTCCATTTAATTAATGAAAACGGAAAACTAGGAAGATTGACTTTCGTTATTTCTGTCCTATGGACAGTGAAAATCACGTGTTCCTGATGGAGAACATTCGGTCAAATTAAATTATTTTCTGTGCAGCAAACCAAGTTACTAGAATGTTGAGCATCCTGGGGTGCAGACAGTAAGTTGTCATCAGGATACATGTTGGCATCTAAAAGACTAAGATCATTCTCCTGATTCCGTGTAGAAATAAAAAGAACCTGTCGTATGAGAATGGCTGTTCTGTATTCTATTCTAAAATACAATCAACAAAGCTGACGATGATCCAAAGAAATAACAATTTAGTATGGTCGTTTTTCTTTCAGGAAGAGATATGATTATGGGGAAGTAGTAGCTGAGAGAAATATTTTAGGAAACTAAACCGCCAAAAAATACGACGGTGATGGAAGAAAGGGTGAAGGACGTGCCGATTAATTTGTGAAACTAAAAGATTAGAAAAGGAGGAAAACACATTTTATTATTCAGTATCATTATCAGCAGGATGCTCCAAAATGTTATAAAGGAGATAAAATAGCCGAAAAGAATCAATGCACCTTACCACACCTTTTCACAATAAACTGTAATACACCATTCATTTTAAAGTTGTGTGCAACAAGGCGATTGATGAAGTAATGATTTATAAATGCCATTCACTCAGGTTGTGAATGTTTCCAACCAAGTCATAACCCTGGAGGCTAGTGCTGAGTTGAGCAGGGTCCGTGGCCCGCAACAAACTCTCAAAGATGGGTTGTGCTATATCGTGTAAATGGAAAATGAAAAACGGCCTGATCAGCTGCCCGGTGGCGTAGTGGGTAGCACGCTTGCGTTCTGCCCATGAAGTCCCGGGTTCGATCCCCAGTCGGGTCGATGGATTCGCACTGCTGATGAGACCCAACCAGGTCGAAACAGCTGTCCAGTGCTTCCGAGCTTTTCAGTTCACGCTTCATTTGCCATATACACGACGAATTGTCATTTGAAACTTAACCAAATCCTCCATTACCCACATGAAATAATCAGTCAGGTTGTGAATGTTTCCAACCAAGTCATAACCCTGGAGGCTAGTGCTGAGTTGAGCAGGGTCCGTGGCCCGCAACAAACTCTCAAAGATGGGTTGTGCTATATCGTGTAAATGGANATGGATTCGCACTGCTGATGAGACCCAACCAGGTCGAAACAGCTGTCCAGTGCTTCCGAGCTTTTCAGTTCACGCTTCATTTGCCATATACACGACGAATTGTCATTTGAAACTTAACCAAATCCTCCATTACCCACATGAAATAATCAGTCAGGTTGTGAATGTTTCCAACCAAGTCATAACCCTGGAGGCTAGTGCTGAGTTGAGCAGGGTCCGTGGCCCGCAACAAACTCTCAAAGATGGGTTGTGCTATATCGTGTAAATGGAAAATGAAAAACGGCCTGATCAGCTGCCCGGTGGCGTAGTGGGTAGCACGCTTGCGTTCTGCCCATGAAGTCCCGGGTTCGATCCCCAGTCGGGTCGATGGATTCGCACTGCTGATGAGACCCAACCAGGTCGAAACAGCTGTCCAGTGCTTCCGAGCTTTTCAGTTCACGCTTCATTTGCCATATACACGACGAATTGTCATTTAAAATGTTAAATCATCCGTGTTAGTTGATCAGAAGATAGCTCGATGGACCCCAAATTATCATGAAGACTATAATTCATGTTTCTAAAAAACAAACATCCTACTGCTATAGGCACTTGAAATATTACTCCAAATCAAACGATTATTAAACTTACGAAAACAAAACAGGAGTTACTTGCGGATCCTGAACTGACTCCGTCATTTTTCTTTAGTATCGTTAGGATTTTATCAATCTTTTGTTGTGCATCAATTTTTTCCATTAAATTGGAATTTAAATGAGTTGGCCAAATTCACCGACGCCTAGCAACCGAGTAAAAGCCGTGAATGAAGGTATCACTTGGCAGCGTGGTTTTTACTGATATACATCTTACTTGTCGAGCGTGTTTAATTCAGTCGTCCAGTAGTGTGCAAGATCATCATGAGCAAGTAAGCGGAATGAGGTCACTCTCATGGTTTGCAAGGGAGCTGTGCTAGACACAATCCCGCGTAAGTCATTTATAGCTTCAATAGAAGAAAACTTATCAGAAATGAAACTATTCTTGTTTGTCACAATTTACTGCCTTAAGAAGATGTTATCTCGTCTTGACCGACTTGCTTGCTATCAACGGACAAGGGTGTTAGTACAATGACAAGGCATAAGTTTATGATTTACTCAATAAAACATGCCTTTTACATGTAGAAGTAATCGTTTTCCGTTGCTGTTCAAACCTAAAATAATCAACCGTGATAAACAAGAAATGGGAAACTTTCAAGTATCAACCAAGACGTAAATGGAATGCGGTATTCGAAGACTTAACATACTCGACAAAGGAAACACCCAATCGGACCATCCTGTAACATATGGATCCGTCTCGTCAAAAGCAGAGCTGTATATTACCGAGCGCGTCCCCAGGTCGCGGATAGGAGAACGGCCGCTAACTGGCGATCAACTGTGAATAAGGTGGGTTTATTCTCACTGAATAAGCGGTAGCGGACGATCAGCAGCAGTGCTCGAGGATGTGGTGGGTTTTTCACTTGGCAAGGGTTCTCCACACAAAACACCACATATATCTTATGACAGCGCTGTGACGTGGTGATTTTGACCTGCCACTGAATGCGACCATTGCCCCTTTTAGCTCGCACTTGGTTGCGTAAAGGCTAGTGTGCATCCTCGAACGAGGCCTACCCTGGACTGGGAGACCGAGCAGTATGACAGCCCACAATGCAAATAATGAACTTCAACCTAATCAATAACTCGCTCTTTCAGTTCTCGCGCACGAAAAAGCCCTTTACACCGTGCACATCTTCCCTTTTTCTAGCTTTTTCTCTACCTCACATTCACCCCCCTTTAAACATTACCATTATTGTGAAGATCTCTAGATAATCGTGCTATGCTTGCGATGAAAATTCCGTTATTTTCCCTCGCGTCCTGTCTCGAAATAGCGTCCAAGTCTCATCGAATCTTCCTCCACCAGTTGAAGGTCTTCTTCGTTCTCGATGCCCATTCAAACTAGCCACAGTTAGCGTGCGTACCTTGATGCACACAGGACAACAAGATTGTTGGGCTCGTATCCTCGAGACCCTAGTCATCGATGTGTGTTGAATCCAAGAGACTCGCATTCAATACTCTAGCTCCGCCATCCGATTGACGTCCCCATCAAAGCCATCCACGGAGTTTCACCTGCGTCTTTCTGGGGCCCTGAGGCTGCGGTTTCTGGTCTCGCTGGCTTTGGCGTAGCTTTCAGTGACAGAGCTGAAACCGCGCTCCTGGATTGGATCCCAGTCAGCACTAGGTTATGCGCAGTGAGACTTAGAGGCTCGTGCAAACTAAGTAGTCTTCGCTCCAAAAGCCGCAACTTGTTTGTCGTCTCAGCCTACTCACCTACGAACTGTAGCTCAGACAGTCAAAGATACTTTCTATCAAAAGCTACACGATCTCTTGCGGAAGGCAAATCGGGCTGATATAGGGATTTTAGCAGGAGATAAAAATGCTAGAGTAGGCCGACCAACTTCGAATGAGGCGCATCTGGGTGGTCCTTTTAGACTAGATTCCTGTCGCTCGGAAAATGGGGAACGGTTGCGGGATCTATGTTCTGACTGCCACCTATTCCTCGCCAGTACGAACTTCAGACGCCCCAACTGCCGCCACTTGGCGTCCACCCTCCTCGACTAACGCAGATAGACCACATTGCTATAAGCTACAAATCACGAGGTTGCATTTAGGACTGCCGATCGTAACGGAACAGCCCCTCGAATCCGATCACGCTTTAGTTTGCACCAGGCTGTCCATGTGCTTCGGTGGGCGTCCTAAAAGTACAGTATAGCGGCGGTTAGACTGCAATAAGTTGTTTCAACCAGCATGCTTAGCCGTATTTCAAAATGTGCTAGCTGAAAAGTTAGAACCAACCCCACCTGATAACGTCAGTGAGCACTGGTCGCTAATCAAGAATGCTGTGCATTCTGCCGGCTTAGTTAGTTATGGTCTAACACGCCGTGTCGTGACACCCTGGTTTTCGGTTGAGTCTCTGCATCTCCTTGACGCATATCGGTCACTTCCGACCGGCAGCGAGCATAACGTAACACGGCTTGTAATGAGACGTGAACTAACGTAAGCCTACGCAGAGATCGCGAGATCTGGTGAGTCTCAACGCGCCTCAGAGATGGAACGTTCTGCCGCCATGGGAAATTCCCATAAGCTGTTCCATCTCATCCGAGTCGCCGGTGTGAGCGAGATGATCTATGGAGCTGACGATTCTCTCATTCACAATCAACAGCGACGTCTTGAACGCTGGGGGTGCACTTCAAAGCACAATTTGGCTGCTCTCCCGCTCCAACTTCTCACAGCTATTCCGGAACACGCCCCATGGTCTGTTTCAACAGACCTACCTTTTGAGGCGGAAATCCGTAAAGAGATCCAAGCGTTGGGACGTCACAAAGCGCCGGGCTCCGATGTCCTTCCCCCAGCTCTGTTTAAAGAAGATAAAATAAAGCTTGTTAGAAAACTCCACGTCCTGTTCTTCAAAGTTTGGAACACTGACTAGGTCGCTTCCTTGTGGGGGGAGTCGATTGTCGTCATCATCTATAAAAAGGGTCCGCTCAATGATTACGCCAATCATAGGGGTATAAGCCGGATTCCAATAGCGTTAGAGCTATTAGCGTCCGTCATTCTTCGCAGATTGTACAATACGCGCGAAGAACATGCCCGTAAAGAGCAGGCTGGATTTCGTGCCGGTCCTGGCTGCATCAATCAAATCTTCACCCTCCGACAGTTGCATGAGCGCCTTCATGTTCATCGCATATCAACGATCATTGTGATCTGAGACATTCGTGCAGCCTTCGATTTTGTTGATAGGACCGCACTATGGAGGTCTTTGTTGATAAATGGAGTACCAGAGAAGTATGTGTCGATCCTCAAAGAATTGTATCGTCATACTTCGGATCGGATTAGGGCTTATGGACAGCTTTCACCATCCTTCGCCGTCTCCAGTGGAGTTCGAAAAGGCTGCCCTGTATCTCCTTTCCTTTTCAACTTCGCCATAGAGGATGTTCTGCAAGACGCTTTGTCCGGTCTAGCACATGGGGGAGTTGAACTCTTCTCAGGGAACAGAGTTCTTGACTTGGAATATGCCGATGTCATCGCCTTGTTGGGTGACAATGCACAAGCAATCCAACAAGCTTTATACCACTTGGCGATGGAGGTATCCAGGTATGGTATATGGTTTGCACCATCAAAGTGCAACGTGCTGATTCAAGACTTGCAGGAGCCTGTCCCTGCACTCACCCGCTGTGGTGATCAACTGGAAATGGTCGAGAGCTTTAATTACTTCGGGAGCTTAATAACAGCTGGAGATGCGGTTGGGGAAGAGATCACATCACGAATTGAGAAAGCTAGATCAGCTTTCGCCAACCTGCGACACCAGTGGCGCCGCCGTGACATCCGACTGTCATTTAAGGGAAGGGTGTATATCACCGCGGTCCGTAATATTCTGCTTTACAGCTGCGAGACATGGCCTCTCAGAGCGGAAGATGGTAATCGACCTTCCGTATTAGATCACCGATGCCTTGGAAGCATTGCTCGTGTCTGATGGGAAAATCGGGTGAGCAATGACGAAATCCGTCGCCGTGTGCTGGGTACTGATAGTCGTTCTCTATCGGAAGAAATCGTTCTACACCGCCTCCGATGTCTCGGTCATGCTCTGCGTATGCCTGCCCATCGACTACCTCACTGCACTCTCTTTGCACGTTCCGGGCAAGGTAGAAATAAGCTTCACGGTGATCAAATCATGACGTGGCTTAGAGGTATGAAGAAGTTAGCCTCAGTATTGGCTTTGGTTGGTGCAGTTTGCCTTTATTTGGCAAAACCCAGTTCCCCATAACACAAAAAACATCATCAAAAAGTGGACGGTGAAACTAAAAAAATTCCTTCATTTATACATTTGTTCCCTATTTTCATCTAATATTGCTGTACACCTCCATAACTTCATTATCATTGTTTTGCATTGGCATCATGCTTGTTCTCAAGCCGGTGTTATTATATATATATATATATATATATATATTCATGGATCCGTTACAAGGCACAATAAGCCCATAGATTCCACGTTCACACGTTAAGTCGAGCCTCTACTCTACTCATCCAGAAGGTTTTAATTCAATATATAGATAGAACTGGATAAGGAAAACAATGGATAACGAGCAGAAACAAAGAACTAAAATCCATTGTGAGATCAACTGGTGGTTTCGTTGGTTTAAATGCAAAGGAATCAAGCGCTTTGGGCCAAAACGAAGTTTTGTATGCAATAGAAAAATATAAATATTTGCCTTAGTTTGAAACAGACGTCAGTCATTGCTTTACACTTGCTGGTACATCTGTGCAGCCTCATGTGCGTCATATTTTATTCTTATATTACATTACCCGGAAACATATAGCTGATGGGGTAAAATGCAAGAGTGCACCAACCGTTTAACCACATATAGAAGCAGGTAGTGTAATTTGGAGCAGAGAACATACAGATTAAATTATGTTTTCTTGAGTGAGAAATAAATAACAATCGGATTGAATAGACTCTTGGTTACATGAAACGATAAGATACTTGAACTAAGCGTGACCCGACAGATGTTCATCATAGACGAAAACATTATAACTGACCTCTGCAATGTTATTTTATTGCCAGGTTTACATCTTTGTAGAAGTCGGTAATTTCGCTGTAAATTTTCAAGATAGTCCTTGTAAAATCATTGTTCGTACATTATGACGTCAGCGTCAAAACAGATCGATTGATTTAACCACGCAGAAGGCAGATATAAAACCTGCAAGTATGGAGTCCTGAAAGAATCCGAGGTAAAACCTTTTCTATAAAAACCCGAGAGTAGCTGGTTAACTACATTCCAAGCTTCACAAAAGCACCACGTGAGTGATAGTTTCTGCGTACGATGCACCGAGTCGCCCGACCTAGCGTACGTTGATTTAAGAGAGGGGGCAATATGTTAGATAAACACCTGTGTTTTTCCGTACACTGCAACTGATCAAAGACAAAATGGAAATATATTTATCAGGAGAACCAGTGAGGGAGTTTTTGATTAAAACAATCCACTAAAACGTGGGATAATCATTGTTGTTCAACTAGGACTTAGATAAATCAGTGTGAGTATAAATCAAAGCATCTTTCTCTGCTACATTGTCGCAAAAATGACATGATTTTCTCAGAGTATATCTGATGCCCAAGGCATAACGGTGGCAACTACTGATTATTTTTGCAGAGTTGAAGCTAATACATGGCTTTAGGGAACCATTATTAGCAGCGTGGTCAGACGAGCTGAACATGAACCGGCATTACGCGAAAAATCGGTGTATCTATACAACAATGTAGGATAAAAGTATAACTATTTCAACGACATCACAATGTTTGCTAACACCAAGAATTGAGGGTATCTTCTATCTGAATATAAAGCCAATGCTTGAAACGAAGGGAAGTTTTTGAAATTTTACCGTATGGTTTTAAGGATGGCAATATGTAATTCCAAAATGTGACCATTGTACAATCAGTTACCAGATGTTGTAACTAGACATAACTGTTGAATACGCACATGAAAGACGATAATGTGTCACCCAGTATGCTTCCACCCTATTCCACAGGATGGCTTCATGTTTTGTGTACACTTTCCGTGAATACCTTTCACAAATAGAAATAATGTCCTTAAACTGAAGGAGCTCCCAAACAAATTACATTATTCGGGAGGATATCTAATAATGGTTGGAATGTATTTGACAATTATTCGTTGTTACAATAATTTTGAGAAACGATGTGAGTTAGTGATATATATATATATATATATATATATATATATATATATATATATATATANTATGTACGGCAAACGTTCGGCTCCTGTAGCACGGTGACGGCACGAGTGAGCACGCGCTCAAATTGCACAACCTCGCTCGGCAGGTTGAATTTCAGGTAAGAGAACTTTCTCCGAATATGAATAGAAAAAACATTGGATAGTAACAACTGCTAAACTATATCATTAATTTTCTCCTATTATTTTGTAACAATTTTATTAAAATTAGTAAATCTCAAACAGGAATTCATGGATTTGTGAAACCGCAACATTGGAAGCGTCTCTATTAAGCAGGAACATGAGGTGTTCAATTATTTAAAATGAGATAACTCGAGATGAACAGCATCGCAGTATTCTTATGGCGATGCACCACCGTCAAGTCAACCTAAACTATTTTCGTCATTGTATCTGTACAAGACTCGAATGCATGAGAAATAATCTCTAAGTGAATAGTGTGGTTTGGTAAAGGCTGAATCTTATATAACAAAGAGCTTTTAAATCACCGCTTTCGGAGATGAAAACCCCAATTCGCAGGCTTCCGTGAGAGCACCTCGTCTCTTACTGATGGAACTTACTCGGCGACGTAAACTAAACGGAATGTCTTACATTTTATTATCATTCAGTAATTAAATGAAGAACGATATAAATCATCTGACGCGAGATGCTAAAATTTTGGTAATCTGATCACTCACTTGGTTAAAAAAATAGGTTTAATAAATGTAAAATTTGGTTGTCCAATCCTAATGAACGGATATGTACAGATAAACGAGGGCTATTATAATTAGAATCATGATCAACTCCAAGGTGAATGAACTGAATGATTCGATGACCCTTAGCGCAAAACACGCAAACATTCAATTGATTCCGCCTTATCTTTGAAACCGTTATTACTCAACAACAGTGCTACACTTTTTGCACTCTTCTAAAGTCAGAAAGCTAACCTAAAACAATTCACGCCTTCAACAGCTGAGGGTGCCGTGGTATGGAATTTCTAGTTTGTTTAGTGTACGTTTTACATATCTGGAGCTACATAAGAATGTTTCTATCTTGCACCACATTTGTTTATTCCTTTCTATATGGATAAAGGCGACATGGTGTTGCAAATATTGAACAAAGAGAAAAAGTAAATCTACTGGCCGGCGGGTTTCCCCTAACTCATAGAACAGATAGGAGACTCAATCGATTACAATCTCAATTCTTCATCATGAAACCCGAGATTCTATTTGGAACGATGCCCTTTAAGACAGTGCAATCCAAAATTTCTCCGAGACCAAATTATAAATGATTAAAGGGGGAAATTGAACAGTTTCTTAATTATTCCGCAGCTGAACTACTGTTTTAAATTACTGTATGAGGGGAGAAAAATGTAAATTGATAATTGAATATTGTTTCCTTCGGCAGAAATGAGTTTTCTAAACTGCTATCTACAAACGACTCATTAACTGTCGAAAATCCTACGTTAAACATCAGTTACCAATCACGTTAGACCTGTTGCAGTCAGTTTGGTACTTTGTCAATAATAACAGTGTGAAAGAACACGAATCTTTGGTACAAAAGTAAAAACGTTTAGTTTTCAACTACATCGATCAATGTGGTCATGTAGGAGCCACTTAAATAGTACAAATGGTTTGAATTATTGCTTAATCGTAACTATTCGGAAGCTTAAAAGTGGTTTAGAATGGTTGAATGACTTTTGTGTATGACTTGGTTTGATCAGCAATTCTTCGCAGACTATGTCATAGGATTCCTAATGTATGAGGATCAGAAAACGAAAGACCAGCATGCAAATGTACCTGTATTAATCTTGAGCATTTTATAAGTATGGTTTTCGCTGAAAGAAAGCTTGGGAGAAATGAGGGTACTGCTCGAGATTGTGCGAAAACGCAAATAAGCTGCTGAACTGATCATACAGTTTAAAACGATTCCGTTGTTTATTAGTAGAATCTCGTCACGATTCCGCACGAGACAATGCAGAACTTGATATTGTATTACTGCTCGAATTTGGTTTACAAACAGCGTACGTACCTAAATAAAAAAATAATGTCTTTTTACTGCCTTTTTATTTATTACATATAAAAATGTACAGTCGACATTCAGAAATGGGAGCCGCAGCCATACAAAGGCTGTCTGAGAAGACAGGCGGCGGTGGAGCGGTTCAAATCCGGGACCCCCGGTCACAAGTTTGTGACCTGACCACTTGGTCACCACTGCCCACACACATATGCTCACAAATGCTCTACAAACAAAACAGGAACCCTACGAAAAGACCTCACAAATCTTCTTTCTCAGAACAGAAGCGGAATCAGTAGTGATTTTCCATTCCACTCGTTGTGATATAGGAAACATGCCCGGTTGAAAAATAATGAACGCTTTTACTGGTGTCATGCAAATATTCAACGAGCCGGTTATTCTTGACGTTCGGTTATGGCTGCTATACTTCCTTGAATTTGTATCGCACTTGTGGGGGAATCTAAGAGAACCTAAATTATATCGGCGGTATATTTCTACACAATATCTAACAAAATATCTACCCTAAAACATTCAGACACATTGTCCTGTATGCAGTAATTAGTAAGAGGAATTCGTGTAATCTACAGGGAATCCCGTATTGAAAAACAGTTAATTTGGAAACGCCCTGCCAATTGCAATATGTACCCATTAGCATACGCCGTTCAGTTTTAGAATAGTGCATGTGGTGCGCAACGATATGTACACTCTAAGCTCGCGGGGGAACGTCATACTATCGAAAACATCATTGAATTCAGCCATGAGCTTTGTTCACACGAATCCTTCCTGAGAAAACATTCTGTGGACCATCTTGTTTCTATTCCTAATGCAAAACAACATTTCAACAGTTGAACTAGGTAAAGGTAGACAGAGCTTACCATACTGGACTGGTACTACCGTTGTAATCGCTGTCAAGAGAACTTAAGCAAGTGCTCTAAAATAGGTACACATTTTTCCGCTGCTGATGCACTGCGGTCTATGCGAGTCGATAAACAATCGCGCAGGAGGCCTCGACTACGAAGCTTCTTTTTGTTATAAAATATACACTATGGATGGAGATACATTCTGATTGTAAAACATCAAGAAATTCAGCAGGTTGATCATTGGTGAATCTTACGGATTCAGTTCTTTTCGAAGGCTGTGTTTACTTTTGTATTTTTTAGCACACGTGGGAAATGAAGTGATTTTGTGCATTGATAATCTTTTTGTAACTGCTAGGATTTCTTAAATATAAACAAGTTACTCCTGTATATGTTTCCTTGTTTCGGGGCGAGTAATCTTTAACTGATTTCCGTGATAACAACAAGTGTGAGAATATGCTATTGAACAAATAGGGTCACATGTGTTTATCTGTTATTATATTTTGGCAACAAGGCAAAATA
Organism: Echinostoma caproni; assembly: GCA_900618425.1. Lineage (NCBI taxonomy): Eukaryota > Metazoa > Platyhelminthes > Trematoda > Plagiorchiida > Echinostomatidae > Echinostoma > Echinostoma caproni. The sequence continues at coordinate 30,395 of UZAN01042339.1, forward strand.
GAGTACCTTCTCAGATTGCCTAACTGTAGTCGCGGCTCACATTAGCTCTGTAATTATTCATGCAGCAAGGGGAACATCAATAAAACAGCAGATCTCCCAATGAACAGCACTGGGCGGAAGAGGGTATTCTGAAGAAGCACCCAACATCAGCATCTGCAATTCTGTCATTTGATCGGTCCTATTTTTCACACTCACGAAATAAAACAAGATGGCGAGTGACTACATGGAAACTTGATCACATGTTATCATGTTCGTGGTATCAACAACTGAATGTAAACATCTGCTGCATCCCATGAATTGAAAAAGTGATCACTTTCATCAACTAAATATTGAGGTAACAAGTTCAGAAAGACGGAGAATAAATGAAAGTATACAATTTATATGAGCAATAACAACTACCTGTGAAATGATGAAAAAAGGTTTTTCTACTACTAAATCAACGCACAATCAAACAAAAATCCATGTGAGGTAATCACATTCTGCTACCCCAGGTTAACATATTCTCCCAACCCGCGTATTTCATAAATTAATTTTTAAACCTTTGTCAACTTTCACTTTGCTTTTGTCATATTTGTAATAAATAAAGCATGAAAAGACTGAGAAAGATCATTAAACTCCCGAATAACCTTCACCAAACGTCGCAGTTGCGGGCCAACTTAAAGTAGTAATCGTTTTACACGATTATTGTTATTTTTACTGTCCGGGTTTCACCGTACAATCGAGCACACAATGCGACAGATTTTAGTAAAAAAAAGTTAAAATATTCGTAGGACCAAATTATAGAAAAGATACACGGTTTCGATGAAACCTCCATTTTCGCACTACACGTAATAGAGTTGATCCAGGCGAAGCGCTGCCACTCCTACGGCAAAATTATCAGATGAACGCGTAACATCATTGGATAAGAGAAAGGTGTAAGCTAAACACAAATCTATAACCATTCATCAAAACGTAGTCCTACCCACATCCAATACAGAAAAGGAATGTTGAGTACCGGTTGAACGAGAGTGGCTTCGGTACTTTTCCACGATGATAACGATATCAAAAGGTCTAAGTGACAAGCGTTTATAATCGGTCAGGTAGGCGGGTAACCCCTTTAGTATTTTTACAATGACTCGGGTATAAATACCGTTGGTAAACGAACGGCCCGCACCAACCTCCACCAATGTCGAATCCGACTGCGTCAAATAATTCAACTACGAAGTTGCAATCACCTGAACGACTCAATCAAGGAACACCTTAATTGAACATCTGAATATGTTGAATGGAAACTATGACGGTGTATTCGCAACAGTGAGGAAAGAAAACTCAGTTGACCTGTCAAAACGCAGGCAATATGAGTGACCCATTGTGTCATACTGATGAGGGCATCCACGAGCATATGCTTTGGAAATATCATTAGGACCGATAAACACTGATAAAAATAAGACATTAAAATCACCATCTGCAACCAATTTAAAAAATTGGGATATATTTTCACTTTGATATAGTCATACTGACAACAGTTTTGCATAAGTGACATTTCATTTATTCTCGGTTCAAGAGTGCGCATTTTCTGATCATATTTTAAATTGCCTCATCCGCCATAAGCACAAATAAAGATTCAGCGAAACCGTCCCGGTTGCATTTCGTGAATGAGAGATTTCGGTTTGACTATTCAAAATAAAAACAGAGAAATAGAGCATTGAAATTTGAAACTCGTTTTATCAAACTCCAGTTTGAGCAAAATTCGTATTTACGATGGTCGTGATAATATGTTCATTCCATGAAAAGAGTGAAATAGTTTTGTCCGGCAACTTTGACCGTGTTGACCTGATTGTGATCTAATCGAGTGATGGGATTTTAGTTTTATTGATCGATTATTGCCAGGTCATTTCCGGTCAATACCTCTGTAACTTAAACTGCGAGAACACATTTGTCACTGAACCACATGTTGATGAGTTTTAGATGTATGGACATTATCTACAAATAATGGGCTGACAATAAGACAGGTAGTACAACCTTCACACCTTGGCACGATGGAAAACATCCTCAATAGCAAAGTTATTTCAACTCAAATTTTAATGCATACGACAATATCACTTATCTCCACACCAAATAATCGAAAACGACAAATACTGAACTGAAATACACTTTTCTAATATAAAAATTAAACACAATTCAAGGACATACCTGAAAGTTGCATATATCTATATGGTTGATGATAAGCGCTGCATTCAGAACGAAACAATACAATCAAATCTGTAGCTTATTGTAATAAAAGCAGCTCTATTGACTAACAAATGGGATTTTAGAATGAAATCACTATCCATGTCTTTGTAAATCGAGGCAGTGCTATGCCCGTTGAAGTATGAAAACTTCATAAAACTGGCCTAGGGTGGAAAACGTATGATAGTTCATCTAAACAATAGCGCGAATGAAAACTGGCTAGTCGTAGAACGTTTTTCGCATGCGCCATGATCGCTGTCCAGTTGGGACCAAGGTTTGTATTTTGTTGCTGCTTAAATATTTTTTCAACTTCGAAATGTAACAATCTAATTCGACGCTTTATGTGTGTGGTGGTTGTCTAGCGGTTTTACTCACTTTCACTGGCATGCAGTGGTTCATAGGTACATCCTTCGAAGCCCAACGCCACCACTCAATGATGGCGATATAGGTCCGCTATTTGCCAGCTCAAAATGTCTCCTAATCGAACGCGGTCTTAAGTGGTTCAATACTTGAAGTCCTGAGGCTTAGTTTGCCGGATTCCTATATTGAAAAACAGGTCCTGGTAATTTCGGGGTTCATTCCCCCTGCCGTCTGTCATATAAAGGCGCACAATCAAATGCAGTGGAATATATCTGATAGTTTCAGATGAGTTAATGTTTAAATAAAGGCACGAAGGAATATCGACGGCAGACCCAAACAATGAATGGAGTAGCGCAATTCAGTAGGCTAGACTTTCCTTTGAATTACTATATCTCTCTCATTTTTATATTTATTTATATAGGGAGAGAGCGACTAAAAAGAATCCAGTTCTGCAAAAACTTCAAGGATGAGCTGTTCATCCTTTCCTCATCTATGATTACGTATTTCTTCACTTGCACATGTTCGACAAGTTATGTAGGACGAACGATGAGGTAGTTCTCCCAAAAGATCAGAGAACACAAACCGGCTTGGCAAGAAAACAATAACCAGTGCGATTATGGCCCATCTCGCTGATACCGTGCATCAGCCAAACAACGATGCATTCAAAGTCATCTACAAAGTACGCCAAAACAAATCGAAGCAAGTTCGGAAATCTCACTTGGAAACGGCGGAAGCTGTCACAATCAAAATCAGAGACCCACCACTGTGCAAACAGAAGAAGATGGTTGCCACACTCCAGTTACCTTGGTCCCAACCAATCCTACGTGATCACCAGAATCATGACTTCAGTCATACCGTGATGATGCAACATGGCGTGACAAATTGCACGTGGAAACAGGTTACCGAAAATTCCAGAACTGACCTTTGTCCCCCCCTTCGCCCATTGTCCCATTTTATCCATTCGCTCTGATTAAACTTGATAGGCATTATTTTATCTTGATGTGTAATCTCTATGGGCCAATCACATTTATTTATGCATTAGATATAAACACACGCATAACTCTAAAGGCCTGAAGACGAAGTTATGAAAACAAACTTGTTTGCTATATTGTTTGGTTTTTGACATCCCTATGTGAATCTTCCATGAATCCAAAATGACTCGGAACTGTGAAGCACAGCATCCATGAATCTGACGACGTATCTTCAAACAACATGGGAATGCCCACGAAAATGTTCAGTTTCATGGACCGTAATATATTCATCGGATAAATTTAAAAATGAAGCTCCATTTAATTGCTCGTTCAAATGGAAAATACTATGGGCATTCATTAAAATTATTCCCATACAGACGTCATTTAAGCCTACCTACCTACCTACAACCGAGGTCACACGTAACAATTTGACCTGATGTTACTTGAGTACTCATATAATGATGAAGGACGGTTGAATAAATATAAACTGATCGATACAGCAGGTTTGGAATTTTTCAAGCTTCTCCAGCTTTTCATAGTTTGACTACATAAGAACGTTGCATCTATTTCTTGAAACCTTCATGAATGTTACTACTATCCTAATGAACTACATTTTCCAGCAAGTCCATGGGCATTTTGTCATCACAATTCATCATAAAAATGTTGAGATGTTTAGAGAGACTAAGAGCTTTTTCTCCACTGAGGACCTACTGCAACCCAATGCTGTAACGGATATGATTAAACATTTACAAATCATTGTATTCGGATTTCAGAATAAAAAAAGATATAAAACATTTTTCTTGCTCCAAATTGTTCGACTTTGTTCTCAACTAGTTAGGCTTTGGTTCTCCGTTTGATACTAAATATAGAGCAAAGTCATGGTTCGCTTTGTGAGTAATGCATATTATGAGCTGTTCACATATGAAATTGTCTACATTACTTTAGATATGCGTAGGAATTCGAATTTACGGTTAGATAGCAGAAGGGAATATTCATGAATTACGCGTTTTGATAAATTGTATAATTCCAGATTATACTTATCTGACTCACAAAGGGAAATTCATGTGAGCTGGTTGAAGAAAAACGGCTACAGCGAATGCGGAGGGAGTACCTCAGCCACATAAATAAAATATGGGTAGACCATGAAAAGTGAATGATATTAGAAATAAGTAATTCAGAAAAACTGTGGGAAATATTACTGATGAATTATGTCATTGAAACCCTACTTCAAACCTGATTTGACTTTATTCTGACTACGAGAGAAATAGAAAAGTTGAACTCGTTCTATTATGAATTCGTCGTGCAAACGAGGTGAAAGTAGCAAATGTAGTTAGTACTGGAGAGCTGTTTCTAACTCCTAAACCACGCGTGGTCGTTTTCGATTTTAAAACTATTAAAATATTTCACATTCACACAAGTTACCTAACAAGATTCGTCTAACAGAGCACCCATGTTACACATGCATGCAAAATCATCAATGTGCGCCGAATTAATTAGTGGAGCCTAACTGCATTGCGCATTAGTACTGAGGGAATTTCGAGGCAGACATGGAACTGTGTTTGGCGCTGTCCAACGTTAACTGTCCTATCAACAATCTTTGGATAAGTCAGTTTTTCAACTCCACTGGGTTCAATAAGTCTATCCGAAATCGAGCATAGCGGCATTGTTTCAGTTTGAGGTTTCAGGCCGCAATTGTCCTCTGCAGTCTGAACAGTGCATCCGTTTACTACGTCCAAGTGCTTTCGTGAATGAAGAAGAATATCACCGCTTCTCAACAGGCCACCATCGGTGGCCCGGTGGTAATGTCACCAAATTATCACCCCAGAGGACGAATGTAAATTCCACCGCCGCCACTTAATTTCCGCATTACTTTGTACGGGGGCCTTTTGATGGGTCACTTTCCCCTTCCTGAAAATTGCATGATTGTGTATTCAATAAAAAAAACTAAAAATGAAAAAGAAAAATATGAAAAGCGAATTGTGTTTGCTGCTCAAAATCACTAAAATACGAAAGTGGAAAAATAAGTGTAACATGAATCAGCCCATCATATTCGTAATCCTCGCCATTTTACATGAGTTATCTTGATGCTCGCACAAAACAGTTCATCTTAGTTTTCGCCAGTTACATCTAGCAAATCTTTAAATGGACATTAATCACATATTGATCGAGTTTTTACTAAAACCGGCAATAAGCGAATATGACAGATATTAGCATGGAAGCCTATTAAGTATTTAATAACATTTCCAAATACCAACAGTAAATAGACAACAAGTAATGGGATTTCATATAAGAATGATTGAAATAAGCATTAACCAAAATGGTCACTGAATGTGTCATGGTTAATTAGAAAAGTGTACGTTTTAAATATATTTGCCAAATTACTTCACAGTTTGGACGGAAATCCAAGACCCCTTATAATAACAACAAAGTAGTCATTGATACAGTTATTGAGTTATTTAAAAATATAAAAGTTCAGATTTCTCACGCTTTGTGTGAAATTTTGATGCCACGAAAGAACTTTAATTTGGCTCACTACATTCTCATTGATGCGGTATGTGTGGAATGTTTGCTGGTATCGTTAGAAATGCTTCGAACCCTAAAGGTTTGATTGGGCTCTTGTCACATAAGAACGAACGATATTGCTTCTCTGACTAAGGATTTCATATGACCATTCCACTTTTGAATAACCTTCTCATCTCAAAGTTATGTGCCGACTTAGTGTTTTTAACCAATCTAGTGAAATAACGTCCGCCGAGAGGCTGGTTACTCAGTTTATTTTTAAAATAGTCACTGCTTTCCGGTAATTACATATCCTGCGCAGACAATTCGAAAAGACTAAAGGTACACCTGATAACCCACAGATAGCAGTCGACATTTCCGCCTACATTTCCTTACATAACTAGTTATGATGAACAGTGTTCCGACTGTGAAAGCTGAAGTATACATAAGTGATCTACTTACCTCGTTGCTTATTTCGTGGTTGAAACATGTGAACAAAGTTCGGAAACCGTTGCTTATTACAGATTTCGAATAATAGATTTATTGAGTTTGTCGGGACTTATATATTCCAGCTCTGGAAGATGTGAAAAGTGCAAATTGTTTGAGGAATTAGTTACAATAATACAGTGCCATACGACTGGCCTTACACCAACACAGGGACATCGATTTATCCCAAAATTTGGTTTTGCTTTACAACTGCATCCTAATAATGCTTAAGAATCGCTTGTTTGTCATTCAAAAAGTGCTATAACCATCGGAAAATAAGCAATTCACACAGAAGCGGGGTAGAAATGAGATGGCTTTTATGCATATTGTATGACATTTGAAAGATATTCGATCAAAACCATCACCTGATGCAGCCATTTAAACCACGTTCAGTGGGGCAGTTTACTCTCGGAGCAATCGAACTGGATGATATTACTTGAATCTAGTTGCAATAAAGCCCCTAATGCCATAAAGCATCATAAATCAATTACAAACGACTTGTTCAGCCTGCTAACTGTCCAGCAGGAGATCATCAACCTGTTTGATCTATTCCTTACAACAGGCCAGTATATCAGGATCAATAAACGGAATTGGGGTTAAACAAAGAACACAACATTGCAAGCGAGCACGATTCAATTCCGGAATCATTTCGCTTCATCTCAAATGGGGTTACCATTATTCAAAGATATATGATTCTTGCTGATAAAGTGATAAATATGTTATAAGATAGCATATTCGTTGAAACGAATTCAAAGATCATCGATTCTGATTTTCTCTAAGCACAGCTTATATCACATTTTACATCAGGCGAGAGCAGGTGGTACGATCGAGGGTGACTTTTATTCTCATAACATGGAACAGGCGGTCTTAACGGCGAATCGCCTTTGGCAGGCACCGTGAGCCAAGTCATTAACATTATTTTTTTTAATATATATATACTCTTGCTGAAGCAAGATTAACCATCACTTTATTTCTCGATAGACGCAGTACAAGTAAACTGAACAAGAAGGAACNAAGGAACGGGATAACACTGTCTCCAACGAAACAATAGCCAATAAACAGAAAATCAGACAGTACAAAGGGCAATCAGAAAGGGAAGCTAACTAGCATGACTACATTCGCCATAATCAGTAGCTTATCTTTTCTTATTGAAGGCCCCAAATATCATCAAAACAAGACCAAGAATAACATGATATAACCCACAGTTGTCAGTATGTCAATGTTACTCCTGTCCAATGCCTACCGCTTCCCCACATTTGATAAAAACGTGGTCCACTTGGGAACCCAGTACATTACGGTGACACGTTAGTACCAAAACATTTTTTCTGATGTTTGCACCTTTGGTCCTTTTTATGAAGTAGTTGCAGATTTCTCATTCAGCATCGTTCTCTTCATCAACTCTTCAAGTCAAGATTCCCTAAATTGGCTACGCTAGCTA